>JARJLF010000590.1:0-163942 GCA_029378395.1 Mycena leptocephala
GACCCTGCGCTGTCCGTCAATGGCCTCTCCTTCGGTCCCGCGGCCGTCCCGACCCTCCCGCTGCCGCTATCCTGGGGGATGACACACATCCCCGTCCCCACCTCCGCCGTCGCCACTTCCAGTGGGAGCAAATCGAACAACAAAGGCAAAATCGCAGGCGGCGTCGTCGCCGGCCTCGCCGTCCTCCTCGCCCTGCTCCTCACCGCCGCCTTCCTCATCCGCCGGCGCTCCAACTCCAAGGCGTCTACGACGCAGTGGCGGAACCGCGTTGGCGGGTGGACGTGGCAGCGCGATGCCGAGGGTGCCGCTCCTCCCAACTCCCCTGGCGCTGCTGCGAAGTTCGCTCCTTCTGGGGTCGGCAAACGCGAGCCGGGCGCGATGGGCCAGGTCCACAAGCCGCTCATCAGCCAGCCGCTCGTGGGGTACGACTACTGGCAGGACATCAAGGCACCCGTGGCGTCGCCTGTGCAGCCGCTCTTTGTGCGCGAGCCCCGCATTGGGGTTGATAAGCGGGCGGAGACGGAGGTGGGGCATAAGCGCCAGGGATCGTCGGGCTCGAAGTAGAGTGGTACGTGCGCTTGCTTGATTGATTGAGATGTGCGCTGAAGCGACTTAGAGGTCCCGCACCAACGAACGAATGAATGAACGAACGAAACATCTTTCCCCAGCTTTCCGCGAACGAATTATCCTTTAACGCTTTCCACGCTTTCCACGAACGCTTTCTTCCAACCAACGAACAAACCTTTCACGTTTTTATACGTCTTTATACGATGCTGAAGTGTAATGTTTACCCATTAACAAATAAATTGAATTGAATTTTGCCTTCGCTTACTCGTATTGACTGAACGTTGTTTGTTATGGCTCGATAGGGACTCGTCAGACGGGTTCATCTCCTGATCTTCCTGTTCACTCGGACCCCGTTCCCGTTCGTTCTTCAGTCCGCGTCGCAGTACGCCTCCGAGTCTCAGCCGCAGTCCTACCACGCGAGTATAATATACCTCCCCCCCCCCCCTCCCCCCCCCCTACCACCATCCTGTTCTTCCTACTCTTCCGTTCGCCGGTGCGGCTTCCAGCTGCGCCCACGCCCACGCCTACACAAACGTGCTCCACCTCCTCGTCCTCGTTCTCGTCTGCTGGCTCCCCACTCTTCCTCCCCGCTTCTCATTCTCTAGTCCGTTTATCGCTCCGTGTCCGCGTCCCAGGATCCCAGTTCCAGCGCCGCTTCGTTCACTCGTCCGTTCTGCTGTCCGTGTCCCGCTTCATTCGTTCGTTCGTTCTATCCGTGTCCAATCCTAGTGCCGGTGCGCCGCGCCCACCCACTCCCTCACTCATCCCCACCGTGACTTCTTCAGGCCCGCCAGCCAACCGCGTCTTCCAACTACGTCTAAGTCTGCGTCCCGTCCATTCGGTCCATTCGGTCTCTCGCGAATCGCATCTCCAAGCCGGGCCCACTTTTACCACGATGTGCGACGTGCCCATGGCCAACCGGCGTCGAATTGACTTGAGGTTAAGGGCGGAGGTAGGGGGCGAACCTATGATTCGGACGACCGATGCGCTGTCAGTGCGGGTGGGGTGGGTCTAAGCTTGACCTTCCTATCACTCATAACCAGTCCTTACTGTACTTCACTCATCCGCTTGGACTCTCTTGCAATAACATCTTTTTCTTTCCGGCTAAAACTGCCCTCTCTTCCTCTCCTCTTAAACCAACCTCTATCTCCTTCGTGCTGGTACTCATTATACCCAAGAAGATAAGTATGCGTCTGGGATTTGGATTTATACTAGTAGTATTCGAAAATCGATTCGTGTGTTGTGTCATCGCCTACGCCTGCGCTCCAGTCGTGCGCTCGCTTCTGAATCATGATCAACCTTCAACTCGTCACGCTTGTTCCGAGCCGTACCCGTATGTGATCGCGCACACGCGTACGTATACTGTAACTTAGCTTGCACGACGCAACGCACCGAGTTGGAGTTCGTTGCTGTTGCAATTGGAAACGCCAACGTGAACCAAGACGATGCGCCTCCCTATGCCCGTATCACGAGAAGAGAGCGGAGAGTGAGGTATCCGCGTCCGCGCCGTGCTACCTAATTGTAATATACCCTAATTTATCGGATTTACATGTAGATTGCGTCGCGCCAGTGTCGACCAATGCCAATGCCCACCTTTGTCATAGACTAAGCCTCCGACCTAAGACCTAAGTCCCAGAGGTGGCCCACGCAGCGGCTCGAAGTAAGTAGGTAGATCTTTGGAAGCACCTAGACGGATAGGTGCAGGTAGGTATTCTAAGAACCACGCACGCACTTTGTCAATGCACTGTGAGAGTTTGACACTAGGCTGAGTTGGTTGACGGCGGAAATACGAAGAAGACGAATATCGTGGCGCGTATTCGCATCCGGACGTGCGGCGGAGGTGGAGGCGAGGGAGATCTAGAGTGTTCACCTGAGATGATGAGTGGCCGCAAAGGGTGCGCAGCCTGGGATCGGACTTTAATTTAAATATTTGGTGGGGAGAGGTGACGCTGAGGAGAGAGCCGCAGCTAAAACGAGAAAGTGAAAACAGTTGAACGCACGGATGAAATTGAAAACTTGAATCAAAACAGGACAGTGCGGTTGAACCCCCGACTTTCCTGAAGCGACCATACGTGTGGCATTGAGATTCCGTCCAAATAGTCTTAGAAGCAGTTGATGAAATCCTCCCTCCCAGCGGCCCTCGCTCAAGCTCAAACCAAAGTGAGTCTCACCGAGCGCGCCACCATGAGCTTGAGCCTTGAACTTGATATCCTCCCCTCATGAGCCAAGGGTCCGTCGAAACCTCTAAGGAGAGCCAGGATCGCCGGCGAATCGGATTTAATCTTTTTCTGTCAATGTTTCACCAAGACTTGAACCAGGGGAACTATTATAATAAGTACTATTATGGAGTCCAGAAACATGAGAAATCGGATGCGGCGTGTGGCGGAGAAAGATCTGATTTGAACAGAACCGGCAAGGCAGAAGACGTAGATAGATAATTTAAACACAGAGCGGCGGTTCTGGTATGAAATTGCCGGGAGATTGAGGAACCAGAAAATTTGTTTAGTCTCACAATGACAGGAAAGATGAGGGTCGGTTCCATTGGCAGTACGAATTGAAGAATGGGCACTGGGAATCCCATGAGAAATTACATTACCGCATCGTGGTTCATCCAAGAAGGCAGATGAATTTATTCTCTGATTTTCGATAATGGGACTGTGGAAATCAATGCCAGGATTGTCGAAAGTGACCAGAATATTAATATTTGCGCGAGAAGACGGAAATCAAGAAGATATGTTATGCCGGCGTAGAGTATGGCGTTGAGTGCGACTTTGCCTGAGGTGGATGCGGGGGTGGGTGCGGACGGGGGACGCAGGGACGGAGGCGGATGATCACAGGGGCTGGGATGGATGAGGATATGGAGGAGAGGCCGTTGACGGAGAGCGCGGGGTCGGTGGGCCGGGGGACGGAGGAGAGGCCGTTGATGGAGAGAGCCGGGTCGGCCTGCGCACGGGCCAGGAGGGCGGCGGTGAGGCTGAGGAGGAGGCTGATGCGGAGACGCATTGTCGTTGTTGTTGTGGGCGGAGACAGGCAACAAGGGCTGTGGGTTGTCACGTCATTTCAATATTGCTTCAACGGTTGATCCCATCAGATAGTAATACTGGGTGATAAGATAAGGCTCGCACGGTTTAATTCAAGTTGGATTGAATGGGGACGTTCACGATGGGGATTCATGCTGTAGAATTCCCCTGGTCTTGTGTGAGCGTGTGGGATCAGTTGGCTTTCGCTGGAACAAATCATGCAATCCAGGCCCATGAGTCTTGCATGGATCCGGATGCTAAACATATGAACGGGGAAAAAAACAGTAAATTCGTCCCAAGACCTCCTGGAAGGTGCCGAATCCCGGGCTTGCCGCAATTCGCAAAAAAATTCCTCGAACGCAGGCCGATATACAGAGCGGATTGTCCCGAACTGAGACCAGTTGCGTTGATTATTCTCATCATTCTTTATCACTACGTCCATCTGTAACATTGCACCATGCAGCCCTCCTACCGTCCCTACATCAGCTAAATCCAAAATGGCTGGCTGTCCCGGGGACCGGAGCACAGCAGCGAGTGGCTTGAAATAGATTGGTTTTTTTGGAGGGCGGTAGAAGCAACATTAATCACAGTCTGAGTCGGCACACACGGCGAGGTAAAAATAAAATAAATAAAAGCAGATGGTCGTCCGGACTCGGGACCAAGTTAACGCTCGTAGCGGGGGAGATCTGAGGTTTTCCTTCCTTACTTACTGTAAGTGACTGAGAGACATGCATCTTTGAAGTTTGATTCAAGACGGTAGTACTACCTTCCTACAATAAGTTGCTCATCCATATTAGATATATCCATCCTATATAATCTTGACTCTGAAACAAGGACCGCATACTAGCAGTCCCGCTGATTTCAAGTCGGAGAATCATCCCCCACCAAGTGCATAGAAACCGATCTACGAGCTCGGAATCCCTCCAGATTACTAGAGAATGAATTATTATTGTGCCAAATCGTCAGTCAGGGCTGCAACGCTGGTGATTTGTTGCAATTCACATCGGGTGAACTCCGGCCTGCGGTTTTACAGTACAGATTACTATGTAGTGATTTAAACATTCACACTCTCTCGGTGTGCGAGGCTGTGCATCATCAGCACAAAGTCTTACGGCAGGTGAACAGCTTCCAGCCGCGGCTGGAAGCGGTGGAAAGGAACCGCCGATGATCGGACATCAAGCTGTGATGAGATCCATAAGGTGCGACGGCATGTCGGACTCAGTGCGGGGAGCAACGTTGGTAGCGGTGGGAGGTAGAGAGTCAACTACCGAATAATGTTTACTGAAACTTCGAGGAGTGGGCCAACTCATGCGTGAAACGAGGGGTGTACAGGCACCAAATGGCCACCAATGATCAATTCATTAATCAATTCACGGCATCTGACATCTGACATTCCGGCGCTAAGAGTTTTGTATAAGTCTATCAGCATTTGTTCTTTCAAGCCCCGTCTTATCATCCAGCACCCCATAAATGGCAAACACAGAAACTGTGAGGAGATCCCGTGTTATCCTATTCCGACCTGACTGACTGGAAGCAGGATAAAGCTAATATTCTTTCTGAGGATTCCGAAGGGCAGTCAGTCTCTCAGCAGAGTGTGGCTAGGAATATGGTGGGTTTTCGGAGTGAAGATACATAGTCACTGTGTTGAATTAAAACAGGAATCAAAATTAGAAAGGTCTCAACTCAAGTCTCAAGATACCATGGGTTCTGAAGACCAAGATTTGGTGAGTGAATACATGAATAGAATTCAAACTAAGAAGCTAAAGCTCTTTATAGGACTCTGACTCTGGTAGTAATGAAGCACAGAGCTCCGAGGATCTGGTGGGTGCACAAAGTGAATTTGTTACTGGAAAGCTGGAATTACTTTGCAGGATTGGAGAAATCCAGAAGACATTGCAGCAGTGCAAGAACTTATAGAGCAGACTCCTCGAGAGGATCCAGATATGCCAGGATATCAACAGCTTTTGGGGGCAATTTTTAATGAGAGATATAGGGAGGCAGGCAACTTGAATGACCTCAAAGCCTCAGTGAAGCACTTTCAGGTGGCATTGGATCTAATACCAGAAGGACACTCTGATCGAATGAATGCATTACAAAACCTGGGGGTAGCACTTACAGATCGATATCAAAGGCTGGAAGACCCGGCAGACATGGAGGCTGCACTGCAAACAGATCAGGAGGCAGTAGACCTGACTCCACCTGGACATCCTGATCGAGCAGGCCGATTGCAAGGTCTTGCTGTATCCTTTGGGGACCGATATAAGAGGCTGGGTGACCTGAAAGACCTCGAGGCTGCACTGCAAAACAAGCAGGAAGCAGTGGACCTCACTCCACCTGGACATCCTGATCGAGCAGGCGGACTGCAAGGGCTTGCAGTGTCATTCACAAATCGATATCAGAGGCTGGGTGAGCTGAAGGACTTGGAAGCTGCACTGCAAAACTACCAGGAAGCAGTAGACCTGACTCCACTGGACATCCTGATCGAGCAGGCCGATTGCAAGGACTTGCAGTGTCATTCACAATCGATATCAGAGGCTGGGTGAGCTGAAGGACTTGGAAGCTGCACTGCTAACAGATCAGGAGGCAGTAGACCTGACTCCACCTGGACATCCTGGTAGAGCAGGCCGATTGCAAGGCCTTGCTATATCCTTTGGGGACCGATATAAGAGGCTGGGAACCTGAAAGACCTCCAGGCTGCACTGCAAAACAAGCAGGAAGCAGTGGACCTCACTCCACCGGACATCCTGATCAAGCAGGCCGATTGCAAGGTCTTGCTGCATCCTTTGGGACCGATATCGGAGGCTGGGTGACCTGAATGACCTCGAGGCTGCTCTGCAAAACTACCAGGAAGCACTAGACCTCACTCCACCTGGACATCCTGATCGAGCAGGCCGACTGCAAGGGCTTGCAGCGTCATTCACAGATCGATATCAGAGGCTGGGTGAGCTGAAGGACTTGGAAGCTGCACTGCAAATGGATCAAGAGGCAGTAGACCTGACTCCACCTGGACATCCTGGTCAAGCAGGCCGATTGCAAGGTCTTGCTGTATCTTTTGGGGACCGATATAAGAGGCTGGGTGACCTGAAAGACCTCGAGGCTGCACTGCAGAACAAGCAGGAAGCAGTGGACCTCACTCCACCTGGACATCCTGATCGAGCAGGTCGATTGCAAGGTCTTGCTGTATCCTTTGGGGACAGATATCAGAGCTTGGATGACCTGAAAGACCTCGAGGCTGCACTGCAAAACTACCAGGAAGCAGTAGACTTGACTCCACCTGGACATCCTGGTCGAGCAGGCCGATTGCAAGGTCTTGCTGTATCCTTTGGGCCCGATATCAGAGGTTAGGTGACCTGAAAGACCTTGAGACTGCGCTGCAAAACCACCAGGAAGCAGTAGACCTGACTCCACCTGGACATCCTGATCGAGCAAGCCGATTGCAAGGTCTTGCTGTAACCTTTGGGGACCAATATAAGAGGCTGGGTGACCTGAAAGACCTCGGGGCTGCACTGCAAAACAAGCAGGAAGCAGTGGACCTCACTCCACCTGGACATCCTGATCGAGCAGGCCGATTGCAAGGTCTTGCTGTATCCTTTGGGGACCGATATCAGAGGCTGGGTGAGCTGAAGGACTTGGAAGCTGCACTGCAAGCAGATCAGGAAGCACTACACCTCACTCCATCCGGACATCCTGATCGAGCAGGCCGATTGCAAGGTCTTGCTGCATCCTTTGGGGACCGATATCAGAAGTTGGGTGACCTGAAAGACCTTGAGGCCACACTGCAAAACTACCAGGAAGCAGTAGACCTGACTCCACCTGGACATCCTGATCGAGCAGGTCAATTGCAAGGTCTTGCTGTATCCTTTGGGGCCCAATATCAGAGGTTGGGGGACCTTAAAGACCTTGAGGCTGCACTGCAAAACCATCAGGAAGCAGTAGACCTGACTCCACCTGGACATCCTGATCGAGCAGGCCGATTGCAAGGTCTTGCTGTATCCTTTGGCACCAATATAAGAGGTTGGGTGACCTGAAAGACCTTGAGGCTGCATTGCAAAACAAGCAGGAAGCAGTGGACCTCACTCCACCTGGACATCCTGATCGAGCAGGCCGATTGCAAGGTCTTGCTGTATCCTTTGGGGACCGATATCAGAGGCTGGGTGACCTGAAAGACCTTGAGGCTGCAGTGCAAACTACCAGGAAGCACTAGACCTCACTCCACCGGGACATCCTGATCAAGCAGGCCGATTGCAAGGTCTTGCTGCATCCTTTGGGGACCGATATCAGAGGTTGGGTGACCTGAAAGACCTCGAGGCTGCACTGCAAACAGGTCAGAAAGCGGCAGAGCTGACTCCACCTGGACATCTTCTTCAAGGAGCTCGACTGCAAGCTCTTGCTGTGTCATTCACAGATCGATATCAGAGGCTGGGTGAGCTGAAGGACTTGGAAGCTGCACTGCAAACAGATCGGGAGGCAGTAGACCTGACCCCACCTGGACATCCTGGTCGAGCAGGCCAATTGCAAGGTCTTGCTGTATCCTTTGGGGACCGATATCAGAGGCTGGGTGACCTGAAAGACCTCAATGCCGCACTGCAAAATTACCAGCAAGCACTAGACCTCACTCCACCGGGACATCCTGATCAAGCAGGCCGATTGCAAGGTCTTGCTGCATCCTTTGGGGACCGATATCAGAGGATGGGTGACCTGAAAGACCTTGAGGCTGCACTGCAAACAGGTCAGAAAGCAGCAGAGCTGACTCCACCGGGACATCTTCTTCAAGGAGCCCGACTGCAAGCTCTTGCTGTGTCATTCACAGATCGATATCGGAGGCTGAGAGGCCCAGAGGACCTTGCAGCCATTCAGACCCACTATAATGAGTCCTTTAAGCTTGCTAGTTCTCGCCCTGAAATATCATGGCAACAGGCTCTCTCTTGGGCAAATTTTGCTGCAGAATTTCAGCCAGATGATTGTATTCGTGCATTCAATGCAGCCTTTAATCTACTCCCTGAAATACTGTGGATTGGGCATTCCATCCCTGTGCGCCATGATGCTGTTCACAGGCTTGATATTTCGGGTGCAACCTCCACTGCTGTGCAAACATGCATTGATCTCACAGAGTTCCATGTTGCTGTTGAATTTCTTGAGCAAGGACTTGCCACTATTTTCCAGCAAATGCTCCAACTGAAGACAGATTTTGAAGCACTTGCACCCGATCAGGCTAGAAAGTTCTTAGAACTATCTTCAAAACTTTACAGTGGACAGTTCACTGACTCTCCAATCAACATTGTTGAAGACAGAAAGAAACTGCTGGATAACATTCGCAGACAGCCAGGCTTTGAATATTTTCTTCGGCCAAAAACCTATGATGTTTTTTGCCGTGCAGCACAAGGAGGACCTGTCATAATCCTTACCAGTCACACGGCTCATTGTGATGTGATAATCCTTCCCAATCCAACCTCAGACCCAGTTCATGTTCCACTCCCAACTGTCACACTAGACCTGCTGAAATCACAACGAGACATGCTGACATCCTTGCTTCGTTATGGCAATGTTCGAAACCGAAGCCAATCCTCATCCTCCAGACTCTTTGCCTGGTGCGAACAATTTGCACACAAATCAACTCAGGAATATTTTCAAGATCTGTTGAACTGGCTCTGGATTAACGTCACAGGCCCAGTCTATGCTGTTTTGAAATCAGTCAGTGAAAAATATGTGGTTCCTTCTTTCGCAACTCATCTTGTTCTTTAGTGGGGCATTTCCAATGGAAGGCTCTGGTGGCTGCCAACAGGTGCATTTGCAGGACTGCCGTTGCATGCAAGCCCACCAACAGATCAATTTATCCATTCATACACAGCAACTCTAGGATCCCTTTTGGATGCTTATAAAAAACCATCTGGTACTACACCCAAATTGGCAGTTGTTGGAGTTACACACACTGATTCCAATGGAAGTAACTCCCTCAAAGGTGTGGAGCCAGAAGTTAACAAAGTTATTTCCATTGCCAAAAACTATGATGTCTGCTGCCTTCTGGGAGATCAGGCAACAGTGGATGCTGTGAAACTCCAGCTGCAGCAATGCTCCTGGGTTCATCTAGCTTGTCATGGATATCAAAACCTCGAGTATCCCACACAAAGCCATCTCCAGCTTTATGGAGGCAATTTGGAGCTGGACACAATTCTTCGCATGCCTTTGCCCAATGCACAGTTTGTCTTTCTCGCTGCATGTCAGACAGCCATGGGAGATGCCAAACTGGTGAATGAATCATTCCATCTGGGTGGTGGATTCATTACTGCAGGTTTCCAAAGTGCAATTGGAACAATGTGGTCTATGAATGACAGTGATGGCCCGACCGTTGCAGAGAGTGTATACTCCCATCTTTTTCGCGAAGGTCAACAACCCAAACATACCGATGCAGCTGAGGCTTTACAGCTTGCAGTCAAAGAGTTGAAGAGTAGAAAGGTCCCTTACGAACGATGGTGCCATTCATCCACATTGGAGTCTGATATTAGTATATTGTGACCTTCGCAGCTTTCTTCTGTCTGATACTGCAGTTATTACATAACATTCTATTCACATTGTACTTATTCGTTTTACAGTAAGAACATATTGTTTTTGTGCCTGATTGTAGTTTGGGAAATTGAACCATACAGGTCAACACCAGGATATGCATTTATTTAAATCCACCTTGAATTTAACCTCTGGGGTAGGTGGCGAGTTCTATGGGCCCCACCCCTGTATAATATATGTTGCCAGATTCTGATGCATGAGGAAGTCGTGTCAGAGAAGATCGATAAGAAGAAGAGGAGGAAAATATGAATTTCTGTCGGAGGCGCAGGTAGGGGAGGTCTAGATTCGAAAGGAGTCGCAAAGAGAGAGAGGAGCACTAAGATTATATAGTCAGACTGTGAAATTACGAATTAATTGGTTATCAATAGGTGTTCATCTACAATACATAGGAATTCCTGAACCCCTATGCTACTAACCTTGCATGTACTCCCCCTGACCCTCTGTGTCGAGAGCAGCGGACTGGTGCTGCCGGGCGTGCAGCTTGTCAAGGTACTGATCAGGGATTTGAGGGGAGATAAGTCGCAGGTCGAGATAACTGAACCCTATTCCAAACACGAAATAAATCTCTTTGATTCAGAGCACACGATTCACGCGATCCTTCAACACAACGCCACGGTTTACGTCGTCGTGCGGGAACCCAGAGTAAGCCTTAAGGAGACTATCGATCATCTGAAATCCCAGGCCTTAAAGTAAGCTGAATTTCGTGAGTTGGATCTGCACTCTGTTAAGTGTCTGCTCGGGAATTTACCCAGTACGATCTCCAACAACGCGGATGGACTTGTTCTACGGCAATCACTGGGAATTGATATCGTGGGAGGGGCGTGATGTAAGAGCGGTTGAGTATTTGCTGTAAAGGTCGCTCCTTTTACATAATGAGCCATAGGCCGCAAAAGAGCGAGAGACGATATGCATATGTCGAGTGCCGTCTCAACAAAAAGAAAGATCCTTCAACAAGTATGAAAGGAAAACGAAAGGACAAAGGAAAGCAGCATAAACGAGAAAATATATGCAACGATTATGGCCAATTTCTGAACTCTGATTGATTGATTGATGGTTCATTAATTTCGCTACATAGGGGCCAATCCTGGCTACGTATAAAGTAAGTATGTTACAGTTCTGTTGGGTGAGAGTTCGTTTTTATGAGATAAGGTAATCGTGAGAGGTAAATCGGTTTCTAGGAGGTATCGTAAATGCTGGGTATGTGATTCGGTGGGGGGCGGACCCTCAGACCACGTCTCCCAGCAGCCCCTCTATATTATCGACGACAGCCTGTTGACATATATGGCTCCGCCGACCCGCACGGCGGCTGCATATGAGGCCATCCTTACAGGGACAGTAACGACGTCCTGTGAGTCTGCAATGGTCGCCTTCATCGCCCAGTTCGCGACATCTATTACCAAGTGATATTACACAAGGCGACAGGGTGCGGATATTGGGAGACTCACGTCTCCCCGCCGATCTCGAATGCAGCATTGGGTTTCAGTGCAGCTGCTGCACGGGTCTTGACCAGCCACGCGGAGCGCAAACAGGGTTTGGATACGAATTAGCATCTTGCGTGAGAATAGACAAACAATGCGAGGCTGGAGTGCGGATAATGATTCTTACGAGGAATTTACAGTCCTTTTATACGGAACCCGGACGTGCAGTAGGTTTAGGGAATGACCGAGCGGAGCCTGTCCGTACCATCGTCGCGTCCGCTCAAGCACCGAATGGATAGGTGCGTACCTGCCTCCATTCTGACACCGTTCGGTTTACAGGACACACAAATTCGATCGTTCGTCCAATATAAAATCCCCCGAGGAACAATACACGTATGGCGGCGATATTCCGGGTGCCCTCTCCCGTGCCAACAGAGAAAAATCCCTCGATAAATAATATCCGTAGAGGCGGGACGAAATGAGTACGGGGCAAAGAGCCTTTGACACCGCTGTAAGCCCAATTCAAAAACCGGACTCCAATGAATTACGAATCGAGAGCACAACAGAAAGACGCAGTAGTGGAAATGAGAAACATATATAGAATCTGAACCACCCAACGGTCATGATCGATTTCTGAACTTCGTTGCCCTCACAGCACGTCTGCCACCACCTCCTTTACAATGCCGACGACAGACTCGGACTTTAGGACTGGCCTAGAATACATACATGCAGAGCCGCGACGTCGGTGGCGTCGCAGTCAAGCCCATCGTCACACGGGCAGGTAGAAGAATAGCTGCATAAGTCGCCTATCTTGCCCAGTAAGCGGCATATCTGTTATCAATTATTACACAAACTGACAGGGTGTAGATATTGGGAGACTCACGCCAAACCCTAACGGTGTTTGAATACAGCATGCAGCAGGATAGCAGTCATCGTCACTGGTACACTTTTCCTGACCAGCCACGCGGAGCGCAAGCACGAGGAGCAGAAAGTGGGTTTGGATACGAAAGAGCATTATGCGGATGAAGGCGAAGTGCGGATGATCCTTAGGAGGAATGCGTAGTGCCTTTTTTCGCATCCGGAACGTGCAGTAGCCTGTAGAAGTCTAGGACAAACGAACGGCCGGAGCTTGCCATCCGTAAGGTCTGTTGAAATAACGGTATCCATGTCCATTACTCGGGATTTAGTATGGGAGGACCCTCGCAAACGCGCAGGGGATTCATTCGAAACTTACTACGTATACGTACTTGTACAATATCTCGTTAGGAATGAATATATCCAACTGGGGCAGAATATCAGCAAGTAGTGGGAAATGAAAGGCAAATGGAAAGAAGGTAACGTATCTCTTGCCTTGATGCTCCGGCTGGTGGCGGCGGTAACTGCGAGCGATGGACTCGAATTCCAACATCGTCGTCGCTTCCGCGCTCCGGACGCGACGTCGTAGCGTCCGCCCAAGCGCCAAATAGACAAGTGCGTACCTGCTTCCATTCTGACGCCGTTCGGTTCACCGTTTACGAGTTCCGATCTTTCGACCTATACAGAAGGGGATGTTAAGGAGGACAAACGAACGGGCGGAGCCCGTTCCTTTCGCACTTGAGCCGGCCATCGTCGTCGCTTCGGCGCAGTTGCGCCCGCACTAGGACTGAAAATGCACAAGTCATAAATCATAAATTACCCCAGCCGGCAGTAGGTGCGTACCGTGTCTGTGGACAATTGTTAGAAGAATGGGAATCACTTATTCCACACATGTGTTGCCGTGGTTTGGTTATGAAGAGACGATACGCCTGCCCTCTCAGCAGAGAAGTAAATAAATCCTTCAACAGGGAATATCTGTGGAGGTGGTATGAATATTGGCGGAAGGAAAGTACCTTTCATACGTCTTCGACGCCCGGCCTTGTCCAATTCTGACAATGCCAATGCACCTTTCTTTCCTCCAGGCTCCTCAGCCACCGGGCACCGGACACCTGCAACTGGGTATTATTATCATACGTATCCCGCTGGTGTTAGTTGGAAAATCCTTCGGTTTACCGTTTACGAGACGCGGGAGTCCTATAAAAAAAAAACCCCCCGCGGAACGATTCACGTATAACATTGTGTGAAATCCGTTGGCGTTGGAGGACGGGAGGCCTCTCACAAAAAACAAGAAAAAAACAGTGTTCAGGAGGTGAGATCGTGAATATTGGCAGAAAGAGAAGGAATGCACCGTTTCATAATTCACAACTCACACGGTCTGCGTCTTAACCCCCTCGGTTGTCAAATTCTGGCAATGTCTGCACCTTTTCTACCTTGGCCTTGTGAACTTGAATAACGGTACCTCGTCCTGCGTTGTGGGTCCCTCCGGAATCGGAATTCGAAGCGCATCCATCCACCGCGCGGTCAACGTCGCCGGTGGGAGCACTCTAGCCCAAGATACAGTAAGATAAAGTTCGTCGATAAAGAAACGAAAAGAAAATCGATTGCGAGTCCGGAATCGAGACGCCTAGCCGACGAATCGAATCGATTTTTTTTGGCTGGGTCCCTTGTTTGCAAGAAGTAAGTAAGTACGCGTTGAAAATTAACCCCGGGACCGGGAGCGTCAAACCATCCTGCTTTGCGGACACTGGTACCGGTACCGCTGCAAAGCCGCCCTTGTCATATGCATTGGCATATTCGGGCAGGATGAATCATAATCATGAACGTACCTTTTCTCCCAGCCGCCACCTAACTGTTTTGTTTTGTTTTTGTCTTCGTTATAAGCCAAGTTAGTCGGGAAGGTCCCAGGTTGTGGGTCGGTCCCTCCAGACCAGAGGCATATACACCGCGCGTCATGGTGGGAGGAAGTGCCAATGCCAACCCCAATGGGTGGGCAAAGAACATCGGCACCCCGCCCGCGAACAGGGGTTCTTACAGAAACCGAAAGCGCGAGCAATCCAATTCCGATTCCGATCCTAGCGCAAGCAGTTTTTTTTTTTTTTTTTGTTTTCACGTCGCGCCGCCGATACAACCAAAACCAAGGTCCAGTTCCGGTTCTGATTCTGATTTCAATTCCGGAATCGAGACGAATCGAATATTTGAGGTAATCCTCGAAGATGGAAGTAAGCAGGGGAGCAATAACTTAAAATCGGGCCCGTTCGTAGATCGGATCGGATGCCGGGCGAAACGATGGCGATTGCACCCACCCAGCTGGTTGGTCGGTTGCTGGGCTCGAACTTCCCTTTCGTTGCGTGGACGTCGTTGCGTTGCGCAATGGCGTGGAAAGCAAACGGTTGCGTGGAAACTGGAAAGTACAAAAGCATGCGCACGGAAGATGAAAGCCGATTCTCATAAACGGCACCGGCACCGGTGAATGCGAGAGCCGACAAGACAAGACAAGCCGAGAAGACGAGCTTGGGACGAACTCAGGGCTCAGGGAAGTGAAGTGAAGCTAATTAGACAGACGGTGCCCGAGACAAGCTGGTGCCTGAGAGGGCTGTATGTAGTGTGAACGATGCCACTGGCCATTGACATGGGTGGGAGAACGTAACTGCGGCAAGATTTCGGATTTTGCTTGAGCTACTGGCATCCACTGGCATCCACACCGGCCCTGGACAGCCGGAAAACCTCGAAAAAGAGCGGAAAACGGTGACGTGGCGCCGAAACAGTGGTAGCGAGAACAAAGGTATGTAGACCGCGCTATGAAGGCAGATGTGCAGGGACCCTGCAGCAGGGTGTTGTCGCCAGGGCAGGATGCGGCAGTAGGCGGAAGTATCGAGAAAAGCGCGGCACAAAAACGCCCAATGCGACAACCCAACAAAACGACAATACCCCACTCACCAAAAAGGAAAAAAGCGAAAAAGGAAAGACGCCAAAAAGCAAACTGGGGGCCTTGCTGGGAATCGAACCCAGGTCACTTGCAGTTGCCTACAAAAGCCCAAAGCAAGTATCTTGCCTCTGGACCACAAGGCCATGAGGAGTCTTCGCGTAGCTGTCTTCATCCCTCGCCATCAGCTGAATTGGGTATTATGCGATCTGCAGGTATTTGGTCATCTTGACATTTTGCCAGCTCACCAATCGCTTCAGCGCCGCCAAATGTCGGAAAGGAACCTGGAAGATCGCCCTGCTTAGACTCGTGTCGTGAGCAGTGGTGCTCCTCCAGATACTAGGAGGACGAGTGGAATCGAATGAAGGAGCCGATTTCAGGCTGGAAGAATGACGACGCCGATCGCGGTTTACGATTCGAATTTGTCTCCGTGCCGATCTCTTCCTGCGAACGCCTCGTTGGTGCTGGGTCGTAGCGGGGCGCCCCGACGACGAGGATGGCCTCGCTCTCTGTCGTGCGTACACCCGCCTCTTGCCCCAGAAAAGTAAAGCTCACTCACCGTCATTACCTTGACAGATATGGCCCAATGCTGACTCGGCTGGAGCGCGCGGAGCGAACACTGCACGCAGGTGTATTTTTCCATGTGATCCTACACGGGGTGCGTATTCTCGTTGTCGCACCGGGATTACTACTAAAACGGCATTATGCCAGGTCTTTGTCGGCGACAGATGGTCTTTTCATGCAGCAAGGGTGCCGGTGCGCACGCCCCTTCTAACGTGCTGCGACATTGCGGGGATTGACGATGGCAGGGTGCGATACTTCCTGCGTGCGCATTCAGAGTCGGATTTGGCCGGGGCGCAAGGATACTGAGACGCGGACCCCGCAGGTATTCTACCTCTTCGATGTGGAGACGCTCAACACGGGCTTCGACATGGCGATAATGTATCAGCCGCTTGTGCTGCAATACGGTGCGTCCCGACCTGCGTTTTAGCGCCGTGTTTGTCGACTCATGTGCGGACCCAGGCCAGCAACTAGACTACTTCCCCGTGGTGCGTTCGGTCTCCGTTCCTTTCCTTCCGCCATCCTTCCTTCGCATTCCGTCCCCTTCCCCATCCCCCGCGCCCCACCCCTTCCTCTTATTCCCCCTCCCCCCCCCCCATCCCATCGTAGAGACTCCGAGACTGACTCAACGTGGTGTATACGTAGCTGGCCCCCTCTCCGCCGCCCTCAAAATCAGCCTCACCGCCTCACCGTCCCGTCAAACAATTCGCCACTAAGCCCCGCCTGCACCGCTCCGCGCTCGTGTGGTTCCTGTCGCCGTGCGCCGTGTGGGGTGGGGCGGACGGGTTGATTGCGGGGCGGGTGGGATGGTGTGGACTTTGGTGCGTGTCGCGTTTGAGTTTGAGTTCCGTACCTGAGGCTCGTCCTTAAATCTGCACCCTACGTTGCGGATGCGAATGCTGACTGACTGACGCACCGCACAGTCCCACCGCAAAACAGGCTTCGTCGCGACCGACTCGGTGATTGATAGGATTATACGCAGTGCATGTCGTGCCCGCTTACCCCGTGTCCGTGCCGACTACTACGACTACGCCAGCGACGATCCAGACGGGGCTCGTAATGTGCGCCCCCTTTGTCGTCTCTCGAAGACGTGACGCTGACGATTGCAGAGAGCAGCTCGATCTTCAGCGTCCTCGGCGTGATTTGTTTTATGGTGTTTCCCGTGCGTCTTTCCCTTTCCTCCCCGTGTGGGCGTACTTACGAGGGGATGTGTAGCGGTATGCGATGTAGGTGTCCGTCTTTAGTGAGACCGAGACGGGGAAGAGGGAGAGAAGAGCGGGCGAGAGAGGGAGAGAAGAGCGGGCGAGAGAGAGAGAGAAGGAGCGGGGGAGAGAAGAGGGAGAGAGAGAGAAGAGGGAGAGAGAAGAGCGGGGGAGGGAACGCGTGTCGAAGGCCCCCACCGAAGCCAAAGCCAAACTCGCTCGCGCGTCGAGTGCCCCCCACTTCCTCCTTCACAGGAGTACCCCACTTCCTACTCCCCACCTCTCCCGCTCGCTCGCTCGCGCGTCGAGTGCCCCCACTTCGTCCTCCCCACCCCCTCCCACCCTCTCCCATCCCTGCTCCTCCCCACCCTCCCCTCGTTCTTCCCTCGCCTGCGCGCTCCCCTCCCATATCCCCCCTCTCCTCGCGCTCTGGCTCATCGAGTGCCCATCGCTCGCGCGCCGAATGTTAGATTGGCACTGACGCACCCAAAGAAACTTCCTCCCCGACCTCCCCTCTCCAAGCTCTACTCGAACGCGCCCCTCTCCACGCTCAATGCGCCTGTGCGCCTCGGGCCCGGGGCGATGGCGGTGTCTATCGGGTCTGGTGTGCCTTCTGGCTCAATGCACCGCGGGGGCGGAGTGGGTGGAGTAGGTGGAGTAGGGGAGTGGGCGGAGTAGGGCACGGGCTGGTGTTCGAGGACATGGCGCTCGTGGAGGGGACGACAATGGGCGGGGAGGGGGAGACGGAGGGAGAGACGATGAATGGGACGGAGGGGGATGGGCATGGGGAGGGGCACGGGGACTGGGAGTTTTGTGGGGTTTAGTGGGGTGCGTGCTTTGGCTTGCTCTTCCCCCTCCCCCTCCCGTCGCCGCTCCCCGCCTGCTAACCCTCCCCACTGGCCTCCTCAACATCAACGTCGACGTCAACGCGCGCCCTCGATCCACAACCACCCTCCTCCCCTCTCCCCGCATATCTTTCTGGTTTCTCTGATCTTATTGGTCTCTCGCTGGTTTCCCGCTCTCGGATCACATCGCATGTACATATCACCGCACTCGTCTCGTCTCGCTACGCTACGCTATCTATTCTTATCCACCTACACTATACTGCTACACTACTTGCTCCTGCCACTGCTACTTATCGCTCCGCCCTCTTACCGTGGATACTCACGTACTATGGTCCACCCGCATGTCGAGGATAAGATACGCGCACGGACCAATTGCCTATTTGGGATTTGGGCGCCTTGCTTGGGAGCGCTCGATCTTGGAAGTCGGCGCAGGCTCTGCGGAATATATTCCTTAGATGTGGGGTTGAAAACGGAAAGGACGGAGACGGAATATGACGGTTCCAAAGACTCGAAGTTTGTCCGACCGTGACGCAAAAGTTAAATTTTCATATCCGCTTGTCGGGTGCGTTGCTCGAGCCTTTTAAGTTTTGTTTTTCCATCGCTTCAAAGTTAGTTTATTATGCGAGACACTGAGGCAGTGAATGAGGTCTGGGACAAAAATCAATTAATTAGGAAAACATTGGAGAATCCATGACTGGGCTACTCCTTTCTGTTGCGAATTAGTGGGCGAATCGGATCTGCGCTATAATTACCAGATTTAGGGTCTTTGGGTTCGAGTGGAATAATTTGGTGGGAGACGAATGTACATACGTTTCTTGAACTTTTGAAAGCCTTCTCAACAATGTGCTCGGCGAAATGAGGCGGGAATTGAGGTGGTAAAATGGGTGAAATCAATTTTCGAGGACGTAACATTTTGGTACTACAGAGTAGGAACATACTTACATATAGGATCTCTCCCCGGTCAAGACTTGTCGAGCTTGGTCACCACGGAGTCCGCTGTAAAAAGGAAGGAATTAGCGCTGAGCTAAAGGCGAAATCCTGCTTCGCGCCCAACAAAAGTGCGCACTGCAGGCGATCGTCAGACAGAGCCAGAGAACATAGGATATATATGTGCCTCGATGACGCTAGCTAGGTTCTGAGAATGAATTTGAAATTGGAATCCGATGCCGTTCATAGAATTGGAATTGGAAGAAGTGTACCGCACTTTCCCCACGTCTGAGAAAGGTGAATCGCTCCGGGTGGCCATGGCCCAGGGCCTGGATGTGATCATGACGATATTCTGCACCCAAAAATGAGCTCGCTCGAGGGGTGAATAATTATAATGCAGAGCCGACCCACCAGGTCAAATTTCGACTGCGCTCAAGGCAAGGCAGTGAACTTGTCGAGCATCGGGTGAATTTTTGGGTGTATTGTTCTGGAGACAGAATATGCGGCACGGGGAAGATCCCTACGGTGTGGACGGGCCCTGAGCCGTTTTGCGCGCCAGAGGGGGATGCAGATGCGGAGTCGATCTTCGAGATGACCTCCGCAGAAAATGTGCAGATGCCACTCTGGAGGCCAGGTTCTTTGACGCTGTCGAAGACCTGCACCTCCGCGTCGCAAAACACCTTGAAAGGGGTTGAATTCGAGAATGGACGAGATTGAAATAATGGCACATACTGCGAGTAAATGATCCGCACTTTGAGTACAGATCAGCAAGTGTTTATTGTTAATGGCGGGACATGTAGCGAACGCCTCACTTTCCATCGCGATCACGACGATAGGCTCGGGCGGTAGAAACAAAAATTCTTTGACTTGTTCATCCCATGTAGGCGTTTATGATCCTCAGCCTTGACACACCCACCATCTCAAGCTTCAGCACGTTCCGCTGCACCGAGGGAAAGCGCAAGTAAATGGTCGACGAGAGCCTTGAGTTTGGCCTCGAATGTTGAAAGTATACTGTACAAATTGGTGCAAACATCGAGTCATCCCTACTTACTGACTCATGTGCACAGCCCATTCCTAGTCACCTGTAGTGACTCTACTTACTGACTCATTATATGTATGATTCAATCTGACTTGAATATGAGTCACAGTATGACTCCTGTTTTCTAGTATATAAAGGCTCGCTTGTATCGTAGTTAGAGATATTCGGAATTCTAATTCTAACTCTGAGCCCTTTTGTCCTCTCTCTGAAAGCCTAAATTCTAACAGGTTATGGGCCCCGCCCGCGCCTGAACTAAGCTATGAACGACAACTCTGCCTACCGTATTAAACTTCTCGAGGATGCATCCGGCTACTCGACGTGGTCTACTAAGGTTATCGACATCTTGACCGATCAAGATCTCGAAGAGTATATAATCGGGAGCAAGAAAATGCTACCCAGCGTGGCCGATCCTACTGCTCCTACGGCCACTGAAACGGCGCTTCTCGACGCTTGGAAGAAGAAGCAACGTAAGGCACTTTCTGCCATCCGACTACGCGTTGGGGAAAGTCCTATGGCCTTTATACAGCAATCCGATACTGGTGTTGACGCTTGGGATAAGCTCGCACGCGTGTATCAACCTAAGGGCGCTATATCGATAATTCGCCTCCGTCGGCAACTCCTACGCTCTGCCTGTGCCGAAGGCGAGAGCATTGCGGAACATATCCGCACTCTGACGCAGCTCCGTACCAGTCTACAAAATTTCGGGACTCAAATCGACGAGCCGGAATTTGCCATTATAATCCTCACCTCTCTACCTGATTCTTGGGACACGTGGGTCTCCGGCGTTGACCTCACTGCTATTAAGCAGTCCGAGGACATCATTGCTCGTATTCTGCAGCAAGCTGGTGCTCCCGACGCGAAACCGAACGCCGATGGTGACACAGCACTGTCAGCTGTTCACCGGTTCGGTAAACCCTCTGGAAGTCAGACCCGCGACGGCGCCTGCTTTAATTGCGGTCGTCCTGGTCATCGAATCAGTGAGTGTCGAGATAAACAGAATGGCAGGACTTACAGCGAGCAGCAGAAACAAGCCAACTACGACAAGTATCGGTCAAACAAGCCTCCTGATCGCACCAACAAATCCTCGAAGGCTAACGTTGCTGAGGATAATGAAACCGATGGTGCCGATCCCGATCCCGATATTGCTTTTACGGCTAATCTGCGACGCGACCTGACGAAGAACTCGTGGTTGTTGGACAGTGGTGCAAGTACGCACATTACCAACAACAAATCCTTCTTCTCTTCGTATACCCCGCTAGAGGATCATACCATCGTCGGTATTGGTTCTCAGAAGGCCGACGGCTATGGAGTAGTGAAACTCCAATTTACGACCAAAGGGAAACAGACGAATGTTGCACTTCAACGTGTTCTCTACCTCCCTTCAGCCCCCCACAACCTCGTCTCTCTCGGCAAACTTCACCGCGCTGGCTACACGCTCAGCTTCCCACGCGACTCCCTCGATATCGAAATTACTTCTAGAGGGGGAGCAAAACTCGCGTATTGTCGAAACATCGGTGATGTTTATGCGTTGGGTAACGTGAAACCCCTCGCACTCGGTCAATCCAACAACTCCTCACCCCTTGTACTCGCTGCGAAACCAGAACGCTCATTAGACGCGTGGCATCGCACCTTCGGGCACCTTAGCCCAAGCTCTGTCAAAGAGTTAGCAAACAAGGACATGGTGAACAGAATGCGGATAGCACCGAATTCCCCCGAGATCGAGCAATGTGTTACCTGTATCCAGGCAAAACAACACATTGAGCCATTTCCTAAAACAGCTCAGCGCGAGTTCACGGAAATCGGCGAGATGACGTATACAGACGTTTGGGGACCTGCCCGCACACCCGGAGCCCGGGGCGAGCGCTATTACATCTCTTTTACAGATGCCGCCAAACGCTATCGCAGACTCTTCACGATGAAGAAAAAATCCGAAGCCAGCCAATACGTCATGAACTATGTCGCGTTCATACTTACGCAGTTTGGAAAACGCTGCAAGAAATTCAAATTCGATCTTGGCGGTGAATATAACAACAAGGACCTGCTCCAGAAACTAGCCGCCAAGGGCATCCAAATCGAACCGACTGCCCCCTACTCACCGCAGCAAAACGGTGTATCCGAGCGATTAAACCGCACAATCCTCGAGCGCGCCCGCGCTATGCTTGTCGCGTATGATCTCCCGCACTTCCTGTGGCCTCAGGCTGTCACATATGCGGCGTACATCATAAATCGCTCACCTACTGTCTCGCTAAAAGGGAATATCACGCCGTACGAGGCGTTGTGGGGAATTAACACTGCCGGCAAGGGCCATGACCGCGGGTTCATGGCATTTGACAGGCAGAGCACAGACACTTGCCATGGCGTTGGCCAGGCATTGCACAATTCCCTTTGTTCCTTTGTCAGCGTGGGAAAGTCCGGCGTTCAAGTTCAAACCCAATGAGAAATCCTTCCCTTCGCTCTTTCATTACTTGCTGGCCCTCGTCTCACTCCGAACAGGAGCAGAGGAGCCTGGAGAGCCCGAGGCAGAGTCTACCAGTACATCTTGTGGCCTTTATCTGGTCTCACGCCTGCAGCACAATGAATTTGTTTTGCGTGCGACTTTTAACCCGGTGCCCATGCAAAATTGGCTGCACGTTGAGAAGTCTTCGGCAAAACGAGAAACAAGAGCAAAATTTTGTATAACTAAGTCATGGGAAGAAATACATATTTTTTGGACTCAGCAGTGGTTGAAAAAAAATCCAAACACCTCGCGGTTGCAAGGTGGAAGTGATCGCCGAGTGATTACCGAGCGCAAGCCGCGGAAGGCAGACAGATTTCTCACGCCAACAAAGGAACAAAGAAATGCGTGCGATGGCTGGCAAACGCCATGGCAAGTGTCGGTGCTATGCCCATCAAATGCCATGAACCCACGGTCATGGCACTTGCCCGCAGTGTAAACCTGATGTTTCAAACCTCCAGGAGTTCGGAGTCAATTGTTGGGTACTCACACAAGGTCAGAACCAGTCTAAAATTGCAGGAAAATCGAAGCCTTACCAGTTTGTTGGTCTTTCAGACGACACAGCTGCCTGGCACTACCGCGTACCGCAAACCCAGAAGATTCTTACGTCTCGCAACATTATCTTTGATAATGCATGCGACGACTATACCCCTGCTGTCTCTAGCGACCCGATACAGCTCGAGGGGAGAGTAAGGATAGCGAGCATGCATCGGCTCCAAATCCACAAACTCCACCGGTGACACCAACGGTAAACGCGCCTCCATCGATATCTGACCCCCAGCCTTCCTCACCATCCAGTGGCCCCCAGTCTACGTCCGTAACAGCTCCGAAAGCGCGCAACATATTGAAAATGCCGCCGCGCGAGCCGCGACCATCCCGAACCGCAACACAAGGTCCGAAAGTCTACAATCCAGACCAGTATTATCGCTCTCTTCGTCAACAAGAACCTGACGAGCACGACGAGCAAGACATGGCTAATTTAGCCATTGACGACGAACCATCCTCATACCGGCAAGCTACGCAGCACCCGGCCGCCGATGACTGGTGGAAAGCGATGGAATCCGAACTCGATCAGTTGGATAAACTTGGAACATTCACCCTGACAGAGCTCCCAGCTGGCCGTAAAGCACTGGGCAGCAAATGGGTGTATAGGAACAAGACAGATGATGTGGGCGAACTTGCACGCCGCAAGGCACGTCTAGTAATTTTGGGAAACTCCGCTATTCCCGGAACAGACTATAACCCGACCAAATTTCGTCCCCAGTCGTTCGGGCCGAAACAAACCGTCTTCTTCTTGCTCTCGCCGCACGCTACAACCTCGAGATGCGAACCGTCGATGTCAAGGGCGCTTATCTTAATGGCACCTTGAAGGAAGAAATATATATGAGACAACCCGAAGGGTTTTCCGACGGTACTTCCCGCGTGTGGCGACTCCACAAAACCCTCTACGGTCTTCCACAGTCAGGACGAGAATGGAATGAAACTCTCGATGCCCAATTCAAGACAATTGGCTTCCTCCGCCTTCTCTCTGACCGTTGTGTCTACATTCGACGCAATTCAGATGGTATAACGATTGTGGCCGTACATGTTGATGACATGTCCATATACGCATCCACCCCTGAACTCATCACTCGCACCGAGGACCAGCTCGAAACCGCCTTTCAAATCACCCGTCTAGGCGATGCTAGACAGCTACTCGGGATGGAGATTCACCGTGATCGTACAAACGGCACTATCACCATCACACAGACAAATTATATCAAGAAGATCCTTGTCCAGCATGGCATGGAAAACTGCAATCCTGCACCATCGCCCATGGACCCTAATGTGAAACTCGAGAAGCTCCCCAAGGATCAGTCGTATCCCGAAGTCCAGCGTATTTACCAGTCTATGGTTGGAGGTATAATGTATGCTGCCATCATCACACGCCCTGATATTGCGTACGCAGTACAAACACTCTCGCAATTCAACACCAATCCTGGACCTGTACATCTCACGGCTGTCAAACGTGTTTATCGTTACCTACGCGGTACACCAAACCTCGGCATCACCTATTCCGCTCTAAACGATTCGGATATTGAGATGCACGCAGATTTTTCACGCCCCGTAGTTTATACCGACGCTGATTGGGCCAACTCCAAGGACGATCGCAAGTCCATCTCTGGCTACGTTTCCACGTTTGCAGGGGGAGCTGTAACTTGGTCTTCCAAGAAACAAGCCACCGTCGCACTTTCGACAATGGAAGCAGAATATATCGCGCTGTCACATGCTGCACGCGAAAACCTGTGGTTACGTTCTCTCTTCACAGAACTCGACCTTCCACCGTCCAACCCCTTCCCAATCTTCTGCGATAATCGTGGTGCCATCGATTTCACATTCAACGCCGGCTACCATGCCCGTTCGAAGCATATCGATATGCGACACCATTTCATTCGTGACCTTGTAACTTCTCACGAAGTCTCAGTTCACCACTGCGCATCTGAGGACAACCTGGCCGACATTTTTACGAAGCCGCTCGCACGTCCCCAGCATGAAGAACAAGTTCGCAAACTCGGAATGACTCGAGTTTGAGGGGGAGTGTTGAAAGTATACTGTACAAATTGGTGCAAACATCGAGTCATCCCTACTTACTGACTCATGTGCACAGCCCATTCCTAGTCACCTGTAGTGACTCTACTTACTGACTCATTATATGTATGATTCAATCTGACTTGAATATGAGTCACAGTATGACTCCTGTTTTCTAGTATATAAAGGCTCGCTTGTATCGTAGTTAGAGATATTCGGAATTCTAATTCTAACTCTGAGCCCTTTTGTCCTCTCTCTGAAAGCCTAAATTCTAACATCGAAATCCTTCGAGAGAGATTGGGAGGCGCTTTGTGGATGCCAAAGGCATGGGATTGGGGAAGAAACGACCTGAGAGCTTGGGGGAGGCTCTAGAGCTTTATGTATTCGTGAAGGATGGGCGGTTGGCAAGATGTCACAGCGTAAAAGTGTCGGCCTTGAAGCCTCACGAGCCTCTTGAAAGCGGACAATAGAGAGTTTGCAGTGGAGCCACCAGATCAACTGGTGGCTAATTTATCTCAGCAACTTCCCGTCCTTGGGGGCTAATGTAGCGACCATTTATAGCCCCCATAGAGAGGATGAAACAGTGACTAGCATTCACCGGACGGTCCCGACACTAATCTAAAACACGAGCCACCAGTTGATCTGGCAGTGGCTCCACCGCAAACTCTCTAATAGTAGCTCCGTCGCTTTGAGCACACATTTGGCTGGACCATCATATCCATTTGGTTCATCACCCACCAATTCCGAGTCGATCTCAGGCACCTTTGCAGCCTCAGTCCAAATCGGGACAACTGTGTTGAAATGTTCAAGAGCTGGAATCAGCGAATTATGCCCGACAAGTCGTTGAATTTAGACTACATCTCGTTATTTCAATATTTCGATATCAGATAGTTGCGCAGAAACCATTCGCAAGACGTACAGAACAAGACATGCCAACTGTAGATTTATTAGAGAGTTTGCGGTGGAGCCACCAGATCAACTGGTGGCTAATTTTCTCAGGAACTCCCTGTCCTTGGAGGCTAATGTAGCCACCATTTATAGCCCCCACAGAGAGGATGATATAGTTGCTAGCATGCAATGGACGATCCTGACACTAACCTGAAACACGAGCCACCAGTTGATCTGGTGGCTCCACCGCAAACTCTCTATTGGTCCAAGCCATGGCTCAAGCCCGTGGTCCGGGCCTGGCTTGGCTTGCTCCGGGCTTGGGCTTGGGCTTGGGATTTCAGAAGCCTACGCCAGACGAAGCCAAGCCCAGGCCATGGTTTCCAGGCCAAGCCAAGCCCGCACAACACTATGAGGGAGTCCCTGACCAAAAGGGTAGTCCTCTGCTGGGCAGCAGCGAGGCAGATCCTTAATTTGTGCTCGCAGCTGGAAGATAAGCGAGTCAAAGGGCATTGCGGAGGAGGGCATCTAATCGAGTTGACGTGATGGAGCAATGATGGAGGACAAGGTTTCGAATGCGGTGTACGTGGGTTGGTGTTGTTTACCAACAGTTGCCGCGGAATTCAGGACCTAAAAATGCGGCAGAAATTTAAATTCTCAGAACCTGTAAGAAGTAATACTCAGGCGTGCACAAACGGGTGAACGACTATCGGTATACCTGTAAGAGGTAATACTACGACAGCGTAAGCATAAAGAATAAATAATGTAGAGACATACCTCAGGCGTGCACAAACGGGTGAACGACTGAGGTACGTATTCGTGTATCAACGAGATAAGTAGGGCAGAGTAGCGGAAAGTACTCCGAGCGGAACAAGTCCAGTAGAGATGGTCGATATGATGAGATGTACAGATTACAGGGGGAAGTCTACACTTCTTAGTGCTCCTCTCTCTGTGCAACTCCTTTCGATTCTGGACCTCTACCTGCGCCTCCGACAGAAATTCATATTTTCCTCCTCTTCTTATTAGCTTTCTCCTGCTTAGTGGGACGGTCCCTTTCTCGAGATCTCCTTATACCAACTTCGTATCTTCTCTCTTTGATCTTTTGCGGTGCAACTTCATTAGATAGGTTGTGCAAAAGCCGCAGGAGCCGCATGCGGCTTTTTGTGCATTGTGCAAAGCCGCACAAATTTGAAATCTGGGAGGTGTCAATTAACTATTGTGATATAAGCTTACCTGGGGCGAAGGAGAGGCGCTGTGGGGAGATGGAAGATCCTCCGCACTGCCTCTGCTGCGTGGGAGATGTGAAAGAATGGGGAAAATAATTGATGCTTTCGTTATGCCTGAAAAATGCGGCCTCCCACGGGTGCACATCCAAAACATCACACTCTCGGGAGTGGAACATGAGATTTAGGAAGCATTTAATGGTAATTCGAAAGACAAGACCCAAGAACAGTGAAGAAAAAGCCACGGCATTGCACAATGCACAAAAGCCGCATGCAGCCCGTGCGGCTTTTGCGCAAACTATCTATTATGCATCAGAATCTGGCAACACTTAGATTAAACCTGAGTGCAGGGTGGTGCCCGTAGGGAGAACTCGCCGCCTACCCTAGCTGTTAAATTCAAGGTGAATTCCAACAAATGCTCATCCTGCTGTAGATCTGTACGGTTCAACTTTCCTAAACTACGATCGGGGACAAAAACAATGTGCTTACTACAAAATGAATAAGTGCAAATTTTAATAACTAGACAGAGGAATGCATGTTAATGACTACACAAGGGAAAGCCGTGAAGGTCACAATATATACTAATATCAGACTCCAATGTGAATGAATGGTATCCATCGTTCATAAGGAACCTCTCTGCTCTTCAACTCTTTGACTGCAAGCTGCAAAGCTTTGGCTGCATCGGTATGGGTGGGCTGTTGACCCTCGCGAAACAGATGGGAGTATACAATCTCTGCAACAGTTGGGCCATCGCTGTCATTCATGGACCACATCGTTCCAATTGCACTTTGGAAACCTGCAGTAATGAATCCACCACCCAGGTGAAACGATTCATTCGCCAGTTTGGCATCTCCCATGGCTGTCTGACATGCAGCAAGAAAGACAAACTGCGCATTGGGCAAAGGCATGCGAAGAATTGTGTCCAGCTCCAAATTGCCTCCATAAAGCTGGAGATGGCTTTGCGTAGGGTACTTGGGATTTTGATATCCATGGCAAGCCAAATGAACCCAGGAGCACTGCTGAAGTTGTAGTTTCACGGCATCCACTGTGGCCTGCTCTCCAAGAAGGCATTGAACATAAGAAGCTTTGGCAATGGAAACAATTTTGTTAACTTCGGGCTCCACACCTTTGAGGGAGTTACTTTGGTTGGAATCAGTGTGTGTAACTCCAACAACTGCCAATTTGGGTGCAGTTTGAGATGATTTTTTATAAGCATCTACAAGGGATCCTAGAGTTGCTGTGTATGAAAGGATAAATTCATCTGTTGGTGGGCTTGCGTGCAATGGCAGTCCTGTGAATGCACCTGTTGGCAGCCACCAGAGCCTGCCATTTGAAATACCCTGCTAAAGAACAAGATTAGTTGCGAAAGAAGGAACCACATATTTTTCACTAACTGATTTTAAAACTGTATAGACTGGGCCCGTGATATGAATCCAGAGCCAGTTCAATAGATCTTTGAAACATTCCTGAGTTGATTTGTGTGCAAATTGTTCACACCAGGCAAAGAGTCGGGACGATGATAACTGGCCCTGGTGTCGAACATTGCAGTGACGAAGCAAGTTTGTCAGCATGTCTCGCTGTGATTGGAGCAGGTCTAGTGTGACAGTTGGGAGTGGAACATGGACTGGGTCTGAAGTTGGATTGGGGAGGATTATAGCATCACAATGAACTTTGTGACTGGTGAGGATTATGACAGGTCCTCCTTGCGCTGCATGACAAAGAACATTGTAGGATTTCGGAAGAAGGAAATATTCGAAGCCTGGCTGTTGGCGAATGTCATCCAGGAGTTTCTTTCTGTCTTCAACAATACTGATTGGGGAGTGAGCAAATTGTTCAATGTAAAGTTTTGAAGATAGGTCCAAGAACTTTCTAGCTTGATCAGGTGGAAGTGCATCAACATCTGTCTTCAGCTGGAGCATTTGCTGAAAAATGGTGGCAAGTCCTTGCTCAAGAAATTGCACAGCAGCATGAAGATTGGAGAGATCAATGCATTTTTGCACAGCAGCTGAAGTTGCACCTGAAATATCAAGCCTGTGAATGGCATCATGGCGCACAGGGATGGAATTCCCAATCCATAATATTTCGGGGAGTAGATTAAAGGCTGCATTGAATCCATGGATGCAATCACCTGGCTGATATTCCTCAGCAAATTTTGCCCAAGAGAGAGCATGCTGCCATGATGTTTCAGGCTTTGAAGTAGCAAGTCTGAAGGACTCCTTATAGTGGGTCTGGATGGCTGCAAGGTCCCCCAGGTCCCCCAGTCTCTTATATCGGTCTATGAATGATACAGCAAGACCTTGCAATCGGCCTGCTCGATAAGGATGTCCAAGTGGAGTCAGATTGATTGCCTCCTGCTTCCTTTGCAGTGCAGCCTCAAGATCATTCAGCTTGCCCAGCCTCCTATATCGATCAGCGAATGAAACGGCAAGACATTGCAGTCGTTCTGCTCGATTGGGATGATCATGTGGAGTCAGGTCCACTGCCTCCTGATCTGCTTTGAGTGCTGCCTCCAGGTCCTTCAGGTCACCCAGCCTCTGATATCGATCTCCAAATAATACTGCAAGACCTTGCAATCGAAATGCTCGATCCAGATGTCCCAGTGGGGTCAGGTCTACTGCCTCTTGATTTGTCTCTAGGGCAGTCTCAAGGTCCCTTATATCACCCAGCCTCTGATATCGATCTCTCAATGATAAGGCAAAACTTTGCAATTGGCCTGCTTGATCATAATGCCCAGATGGAGTCCAGTGCATTGCCTCCTGGTTGTTTTGCAGTGCAGTTTCAAGGTCCTTCAGGTCACCCAGCTTCTGATATCGATCCCTGAATGATACAGCAAGACTTTGCAATCGACCTGCTCGGTTGGGATGATCAGGTGGAGTCAGGTCCACTGCCTGCTGATCTGCTTTGAGTGCTGCCTCCAGGTCCTTCAGGTCACCCAGCCTCTTATATCGATCTGTGAATGATACAGCAAGACTTTGCAGTCGCCCTGCTTGATGAGGATGACCAGGTGGAGTCAGTTCTACTGCCTCCTGCTTGATTCGCAGTGCAGCCTCAAGGTCCTTTAGCTCTCCCAGCCTCTGATATCGTTCTGTGAATGTTACAGCAAGACCCTGCAGTCGGCCTACTCGATCAGGATGTCCAGCTGGAGTCAGGTCTATTGCCTCCTGATCCATTTGCAGGGCAGTCTCAAGGTCCTTCATATCTCCCAGCCTCTTATATCGATCTGTGAATGACACAGCAAGACCTTGCAACCGACCTGCTCGGTTAGGATGATCAGGTGGAGTCAGGTCCACTGCCTCCTGATCTGCTTTGAGTGCTGCCTCCAGGTCCTTCAGATCTCCCTGCCTCCGATATCGGTCTTTAAATGACACAGCAAGGCCTTGTAGTAGGCCTGGTCGCTCAGGATGATCAGGTGGAGTCAGCTCTACTGCCTCCTGATCTGCCTTCAGTGCAGTCTCGAGGTCCTTCATGTCTCCAAGCCTCTTATACCGATCTGTGAATGATACTGCAAGACCTTGCAATCGGCCTGCTCGATCAGGATGTCCAGGTGGAGTCAGATTGATCACCTCCTGGTTGTTTTGCAGTGCAGCATCGAGGTCCTTCAGGTCACCCAGCCTCTGATATCGATCTCTGAATGTTACAGCAAGACCCTGCAGTCGGCCTGCTCGATCAGGATGTCCAGCTGGAGTCAGGTCCATTGCCTCCTGGTTGTTGTGCACTGCAGCCTCAAGGTCCTTCAGGTCACCCAACCTCTGATATCGATTTCTCAATGATACAGCCAGACCTTGCAGTCGGTCTGCTCGATGAGGATGATCTGGTGGAGTCAAGGCTACTGCCTCCCAATCTGTCTTCAGTGCAGCCTCTAGGTCCTTCAGGTCTCCTAGCCTTTGATAACGGTCTGTAAGGGCCACACCCAAGTCTTGAAGTGCACGAGCTCGATCAGAGTGTTTTTCTGGGGTCAGATCCACTACAACCTGAGAGTGCTTCATAGAGGATTCAAGGTCGTTCAAGTTACCTGACTCCCTATATCTCCTTCCAAAACATGCTCCCAGCAGTTGATGATATACTTGCATATCTGGATCATCTTGAGGTGTCTCTTCTATAAGTTGCTGCACTGCTGCGATGAATTCTGGATTTCTCCAATCCTACACAGCAATTCAGCTTTCCATTAACAATTTCTTTTGCTGCACTCACCAGATCTTCGGAATTATGTGCTTCCTTACTACCAGAATCAGAGTCCTATAAAGGGCTTTAGCTTCTTGGTATAAATTCCACCGATGTATGTACTCACCAGATCCTCTAAATCCTGGTCTTCAGAGCCCATTGTTATGGGCTCTGAAAATGAATCATCTTGAGACTTGAGTTCCAAACTTGATTCCTGTTTTGCATGATTCAATACAGTCACTATATAATCTTCGCCTCAGAAACCCACCCTATTCCTTACGAAACTCTGCTTGTAGACTGACTGCCCTTCGGACTCCTCAGAAGAAATAGTTTTGTCCTGACCAGTCAATGAGGTTGGAATAGGATAACATGGAATTTCCTCACAGTTTCCGTGTTTGCCATTTATCAGCTGCTTAAGATGGGGGGGGTGGGAGTTAGAACGAATACTGATGATAGACTTATACAAAATCCTTAGCGCTGGAATGTCAGATGCCAGCCTGAGATGGTGTGAATTGATAGATGAATTGATCTTTGGCGCCCATTTGGCACCTGTACACGCGAGCATCCTCTCCCCTCTTTCACCCATGAGTTGGCCCATTCCTCACGTTTTAGTAAACATTTTTTTCGTAGTTGGTTCTCTTTCTCCTGCCGGTACCAACATTGCTCCCCGCTGCACTGAGTCCGACATGCCGCGGCGACTCTTACGGAGGTTGACGTCCGATCATCGGCGGTTCCTTTCCACCGTGCCCAGTTGCGGCTGAAACCTGTTCACCTGCTTGTCACCTGCCATAAAACTTCGTGCTGTTGATGCACACACTTGCCTCGCATGCCAAGAGAGACTTTTACAGCTGTTTCCGAAAAGCTTGACAGTCACATTTTTTTTTTTCGCTCACAACCAACTTTTGATTGGGTGCCAAGGATCACCTGATTTGGGATTCCGATCAGTCATGTGTTTCGGTTGCCGTCGGCAATGCTCTCGCTGCCGTTTGCAGCCTACCTCAAAACTTGCCCTCAAAATATTCTGCTTTCCTGAAAAGCAGCCAGAACACTTACAGAAGATGTTTGATGTGTGAAGCCTGGGCAAGAAAATGTTTGAATTCCATAGCTGACTTCAAGTTACGCTCGGCAGTCCGTAGCCCTCCATCAAAACTTCAAAAGTTGGTTGAGAGCAAAAAAATTTCGCGAGTGTCAAGCTTTTCGGAAACAGCTGTAAATAAAATGAATGTTGAAATTATTACATAGTACAGTGTATATTCATATGGCCCTCCAGGCACCCCTGGTACCTACCTGTATCAGTTTCCTGTTAGCGACTGCAGCTGGCGCTGGCGCAAGCCTGGCTGTTCATATATATATTATTCACCAATTCGACAAACCAGGGCTGGTATTAGTACGTATATTTGGAATCAATGCACTCCCCTGTACCCACCATTTTTCTGGAATGTAATATCTATGACCATGGGTTTCTGATAGATATATTCCTCCTACGCGCAGTGTTAGCTTGGCTTGAATGACATTTGCACTGGGCGAGAACTTTGAAACTGATCTCCAACTGGCTATACTACTAGTAAGATAGTCTCAACTTGAACTCATTCAGCACGACCAAACTTCGCTACCAAATCACACCTCCGAATCTCCCATTCCAGGTGCCGGTGGACCAACTGGCACACCAAAATGGAAATCGCGTTGGGTTTTTTTTAATAAAAAATAAAAAATACAACCCGGGTACGAGCTTCCATTGTATTTAACTGGCTCTTGAGAAGAAATTCTCTTGGACTCGATAGCAAGCCTCAGTTCGGTACGCTCCACGCTGTATGTACATGTATACCGGCCCTCGCATCTCCAGGATTTTTTTTTTTTGCGAATTGAGGGACAGCTTCCGGCCGGCCCGGGATTCATAATATGCATCAGCACACTTTTCGAGGAAGTCTTATGGGCGCATCCCATTTTTTTTCGTTGATTCGGTGCAGAAAGCAGAGATGTGGTGGCATCCTTGGACCTTTCACCGCAAACGCGACCTGGTCCGAATTTACGGAGCCGTGACTGAAATGTAAGTAGTATCAAATCAACGTCGAGACTCGTTGAGACCACAGAAATCGACCAAAATCAGGAGGAATTCTGCAGTAACTTACGAATCCCCATCGTGAACGCCCTTCAATTGAACTTATCAACCCCATCGATACTGCCATGATGGGATCAACCCGTTGAAGTAATCATGTCTTGTCTCCGCCCACAACGACAATGCGCCTCCGCGCGAGCCTCCTCGTCAACCTCACGACCGCCCTCCTGGCCCGTGCGCAGGCTGACAACGCCGTCTCAGCGAACAGCCTCTCCTCCGTCCCCCGGCCCACCGACCCCGCGCTCTCCGAGCTCGAATTGGATGTGGATGATGACGGCGATCGCGGTGTAACTCGATAGATTCGTCTCCGTGCTGAGAGAGCCGGGGTCTTTTGCCCATCCTGCGTCCTGTGTCTTGCGTCTTCCTGCAAACACCTTGTTGGCGCTGGGACGTAGCGGCGCGCCCCGACGACTCCGACTCGGACTCCCGGACGTCCATCTGGCGTGCGTGCCTCTTGCCCCCTTGATAAGAAAAAGAAAAGCTCACTCACCGTCCTCACATCGACAGATATGGCCCAATGCTGATCTGTACGTTATCCTCCCTGCGCGCGCGCCGAATCCAGACTGAGCAAAACACGCGTGCGCAGGCGTGTTTTTCAATATGATATTATACGGGGTGCGTATGTGCGCTGCTCTCGTTGTCATACCGGGATTAAAGTGTGCCATTATTTTAGGTCTTCGTAGGCCAGGTTCGTGTGCGATGATTCCGCGCGCGGCTAGAGTCCGATGGTTTGGCAGGCCTTGACGTACTACCAGCTATACCGCCGGTGCGTCCCTCCTAACTTAACGTGCTGCGACGTTGCGAGGATTGACGCTGCAAGGCAGGGACGGCGCGTGGATGCAATTCTTTGTGAGTGCGCGTTCAGAGTCGGATTTGGCCGGGGCGCAGGGATACTGAGACGCGGACCCCGCATGTGTTCTACCTCTTTGTCGTGGAGACGCTCAACATGGGCTTCGACATGGCGATGATGGACCAGTTGTTCGTGCTGCAATACGGTGCGTCCTGACCTGCGTTTTAGTGTCGTGTTTGTAGACTCATGTGCGTACCCAGGCCAATAACTAGACTACTTCCCCCATGGTGCATCCCGCTCCCCCTTCCGTACCTGCTGCTTCGCTGACCCCCGCGCGCGCAGTATTCCTTACCGGTACGCATCCGCGTCTGACTCTGAGCGAATCCTCATCCTGAATCCTGCATCCTTCCACCGCTCCTCCCAGAGCCCATGTTCGCGGTGCGTCCGCACACAGGTCCTCGTCTCAACGCCCATCCAAATCCAGGCCTTCTTCGCATGGCGCATCTGGACCACCATGCGCCGTGCTCATCGGGCACATTGCTTTACGCTCGTCGCGTTTGGTGTGTCTTTTCGTCTTATTCCTTCTGTTTTCTGTGGGTGAAACGGTACAGCGATGGAGACGAAGGGCGGGGAGGGGGCGATTCCGAGCAGCAAGGGCGGGGCGATGGCTGGCTCGACCGGCTCCAGGTCTGTTGTGAGCGCGTTGGGGTGGCGGCGGGGGTGGAGTAGGGGACGAGCGCGGACATGAACGCGGGGTAGGCGTGGGGTGGGGCTGGTATCCGAGGGCATGGCGCTCGTGGAGGGGACGACGAAGAGCGGGGAAGGGGAGGGGCGGAGGAGGATATCACGGAGACGGGGACGGGGAGTTTTATGCTGCGGCTTTTCGTTCTTGCTCGTTACCCCTCTTTGCGGCGTCCTTCTTTTTCCTTGCTCTAATCCCTCGGTCTCCCGGCCTTCGTCCCCTTCCTCTCTCTTTGTCTTTCCTTTTCGTCCAGCCCTCCCCCCTTCGTCCTCCCTCGGTCTCCTCCCCTCCATTCTCCCACCCATCCCTTGCTTTTCCTCTCCTTTGGTCGCGTCCATCGTCCCCTCCCCTCCTTTCTCTCCCTGCCTTTACCTCCTCTGTCCTCCCTCCTCCTCTCCCTCCCTTCGCTTTTTCACTTCCTCGTTGAAAGGGTTGCTCGGTATCTACGACAGGTATACTAGTAAGCTCGTACCCAACGGACAGAATGCAGTAATACACTTATTCCTTAGAATAATGTATTAGACCACAACTGACAACTGAATACGTCTCCTTTCCTCCTTGTTGAACGTCTAGATGATGTCCGACGAGTTACAAGTCTTTAGGACACTTTTTAGAAAGGTCCAAGGAACACTGTTTAAGTTTTCCTGTTGCTGGTTGCTTTGTGGATAACTCTAAACCGAGCTTTTCCCCAAAGTGCGCAAACTAGCAGAATTAAGACTCTTGGGTAAGAGTGCTCTTTTCTACAAGTGGTTTTAGATATAAGTTTCCCAACTTTGCACACAGAACAACACTGGTTCTGGTAGCCTATAGTCCGACGATCCCAATTCCAATAACTCTGACAAGACCAATAACTCTGACAAGACCAATAACTCTGACAAGACCAATATTCCGACGATCCCAAACTCAATTCCAACAGTGGACGTTAATCCAAAGGCAACAATATCACTTTATAAAACTTGAGACCTTAAAACGCAAACTCTAAGAGTATTGGTTTAAGAAGCAAGCCCCGAACTTGGACGACCTGAGACGAGACAGATGCTGTTTAGGCACTGGCTCCAGCAGGGACTCCCGATTCAGTGCTGTACCGTTAAAACCCGTCCTCCTTATATACTGTACACTAAAACTCTTACACTATGGTGATTACACTACCGGGTATACATGTGTTAGTTCTGGTAGCTCAATCGGGTATGCACGTGTCCGCGTTATGTATAGGATCTACTGATCTACCCCTGTGTTTCCAATCGTTGCACGCCAACCTTTTAATCCACCGCATGCTGACTTTGGATTATTGGTTAAAACGCGTCTTTGGTGTCCCCCGAACAGGACCTTCAGATTCTGAGAGCGTAGGACTCTAGCTTTCGATAGAGCCTTCAACCGTCCTAATCCGCCAAGTGGTTACCAAGATATATCACATTAAACACAGATCTCAATTAGGAACCCCGATCGGGATTGATAACATTGATCGGTTTAGTAAGTGACCGGATTAACCGTTGCCGGTTAACCCGTCCCGAGCCGACATCATCACATGACCCATCGCGCCGCGTCAACTACGCAAAGTCCCCACAACAATTGGTTAAACCCATGGTTTAACATAGCCGTCTTCTTGTACGAGCCCTCAGAGTGGATGTCTTTCTAATTCCCTGCCTTGTAGGCCCCACTGTAGTCTAAATCCAAAGATCGACTAGTGTATAATACATCCGTTGGTTTAAGGAGCTAAACCAGTATTCGTGTTTCTGGTCAGTCATCCTCTCGGACGGACTCGCTATGGTCCTTCGTGGGTTAAGCCTTTGGATAACCATTCGGGACTCATGTTATCCCTCAGATGCGCGTAGAACATAGTAAAAGCGCAAAATTGCGCCTATTTCACTAGTGTTCCATTTTCTGGCTTATCATCGTCTCACCCGTCGTCTCCTTTCGTTACCTGCCTTTGCTTTTCTTTTCGTCTTCCCGTCTTCCTCTGAAAAGGCCCGCGCACGGACCAGCGAGTTGCCTATTTGGGATTTCGGATTTGGGTGCTCTCGCCTCGCTTGCGGCTTGGGAGCTTTGTATCGCGCAGAGCCTATGCTTCGGCAGGGCTATTGCGGAATCCACCATCTATCATATGGATGGATGGATGGTTACCGAGTCGAAGCGTATAATACTTATATATCCATCCAGCGTTGCCCGAGCACTTGTAATATAATTGAAATCTCGTTTATCCGTCGCTTCAAAGTTACTTTATTTGATATGCGAGACACTGAGACAGTGAATGCATTAAAATTCGGAACGAAAAATCAAATGGGAGACACCTGCTCTTTTCTGTTGTGAATTGGTGAGCAAATCGTATGAGACTACCCCGGATCCGGATCTAGATCTGGAATCTTTGAGTTCGAGTGTGATGATTTGCCATTTAGTGCGAGACTGCTGTAATCATGATTTACAAACGTTGCTTGAATTTTTGTTTTTTTTACGAGCCTGAGAACACCGAGCTCATCACGGGCCGGTAGAATGAGTGAAATCAATTTTCGAGGACGTATCATTTTGGTGCTACAGAGTACGAACATACAAACAAGATCTCTCCCCGGTCAAAACTTGTTGACGTCCGCCGTGAAAAGGAAGGAATTAGCGCTGAGTTGGAAGGCGAAATCCTGCCTTGCGCCCAACAAAAGCTTCCAAGCTTCTGCATCTTTTGCGAACTGCAAGCACCGGTCAAAGTGATCTCACAGAGCCAGAGAATAGATGTAAGGTATACCTCGATGACGCTAGCGTAGTTCTAAGAACGAATTTGAAATTGGAATCGGACGCCGTTCATAAAATTGGACGTAGCATACCGCACCTTCCTCGCGTCTGAGAATGACGAGTTCGGGTGCCGGGTGGCTGAGGGGCCGTATGTGATCGTCCATGAGGGTATTCTGCATCCACTGGCCATGGACCGCACCCAATGAGCTCGCTCGAGGGCCGAATAATTAATGGACAGACTACAGCCGACCCACCAGGTCAAATTTCTGGTAAGTCTTCTGCATCGAAGGCAAGGCAGTGGACTTGTCGAGCATTGGGTGAATTTTTTGGGTGTATTGCTTCGGAGACAGAATGTGCGGCACGCGGAAGATTCCTACGGTGAGCCGTTTTGCGCGCCGGAGGGGGATGTGGATGCAGAGTCGATCTTCGCGACGACGTCTGCGGAAAAGGTGCAGATACCACCGCTGGAGGCTGAGCGCTTTGGTGCTGTCAAATATTTGCTGCACCTCTAAGACCTTGAAAGGGATCGAAACCAAGAATGGACGAGATTAAAATAATGGGACATAGTAAATGATCTGCGCTCTGGAACAAATCCGCCGGTTGTTAATTATTGGCGGGACATGTAGCGAACGCACCTCACTTTCCATAGCGATTATGACGATAGGCTCGGGCGATAGAAACCCAATTCTTTGACTTGTTCATCCCACAGCTCGTTCTGAAACAGCTGGCACCAAGAAAAGAAGAGGCATGTAGGTGCTTGTGGTCCTCAGCCTTGACGCACCATCTCAAGCTTGAGCACGTTCCACTGCACAAGGGGAAACACAAGTAAATGGTCGACGAGAGCCTCGAGTTTGGAATTAGTCTTCGAGAGAGATCGGGAGGCGCTTTGTGGATGCCAAAGGCGTGGAAACGGTCCTTTTGTACGGCGGGTACCATGGGATGTTGGGGAGAGACGACCTGAGAGCTGAGGGGACGCTCTGGACTTTATGTATTCGTGAAGGACGGGTAGTCGGCATGATGTCACAGCGTAAAGGTGTCGACCTTGAAGCCTCACGAGCCTCTTGAAAGCGGACAATAGTTCCGCCGCCTTGAGCGCATTTAGCCTTGGTTCGGGCCACCTCCGTGGATAAGTACCGTCACGGGACCCAGAGAGCAACAATAAAGAGGGATTTCCGACGCCCACATAGCAAGTTAGGCCCTGCTCGGGTGCGCCGGATCGCTCCCAATTCTCTGCCAAAAAGATCCCAACCCAATTGACGTGGGATTCTGTCAAAGTACCCTAGGCTGGTTTGAGTTTAAACCACATCGTCTCCAACGATGGCCTGGTTTAAACCATTTTGGTTTAAACCACCTTCCTATAATCATATAGGGAGCAGGCTTTGGTTTGAACCACAGTGGTTTAAACCGGTTCAAGCCATGGTTTAAACCATTGTGGTCTGAATGTGGTTTGAAATTATCGTGGTTTAAACCAGTTCAAACCAGATGGCTTAAACCAGTTCAAACCAGATGGTTTAAACTGGTTTGAACCAAAGTTGTTTGGACATGTGTTTTTTTTTTTGTCTTGACTCTCATATTTTCCTCCTCTCTTAATATTAGTGACTGCCCACCCGACTCCTTCCAAAAAAGGAAATTCATATCATTTGGACTCAAAAAAACACAGAAAATTTGTGAATAATTGGGAAAATTTTGTTCAAGGCACGAATAGATTGGTAGATGGCACCTACCAAAAATGGAAATCCATCAAAAAATGAAAGTTGTAGCCCACATTGAGCACTACAAGGTTGACCATTGACCATGGTGATCATCTCACTGGTTGGGCCGAAAAAGGCAATATACTTTCAAAAACACGGTTTGTTTTAGGGAATGATTGGGCCATATCTCAGTAATTGCTGGACGGATTCCCACGATTCTAGTACCGTTAGAAAGCGGCTGAACAGGACTTTCAGATGGGGCCACTCACCAGGCATTCTACACCACTTCTATAATCAGCTATTTTTATTTTTTTAGAATGATTTGGCTTGTATCTCGGGAACTGCTGGATTGATGATCCCCTCAAACAGAGAATCCCTGATATCTTTTTTTTTGATGGATTTCCATTTTTGGTAGGTGCCATCTACCAATCTATTCGTGCCTTGAACAAAATTTTCCCAATTATTCACAAATTTTCTGTGTTTTTTTGAGTCCAAATGATATGAATTTCCTTTTTTGGAAGGAGTCGGGTGGGCAGTCACTAATATTAAGAGAGGAGGAAAAAATGAGAGTCAAGACAAAAAAAGAGAACACATGTCCAAACAACTTTGGTTCAAACCAGTTTAAACCATCTGGTTTGAACTGGTTTAAGCCATCTGGTTTGAACTGGTTTAAACCACGATAATTTCAAACCACATTCAGACAATGGTTCAAACCACTGTTTAAACCATGGCTTAAACCGGTTTAAACCACTGTGGTTCAAACCAAAGCCTGCTCCCTATATGATTATAGGAAGGTGGTTTAAACCAAAATGGTTTAAACCAGGCTATCGTTGGAGACGATGTGGTTTAAACTTAAACCATGCTGTTGCTGTGTCAAAAGATGTGGTAACCGGCTGATGCGGCAGCCTTGTCACGGCGTCCTCGACAATGTATACGTAATTGACCTTGCAGGTTAACCAGACCTGCTGTACTGAGGCCCAGTCTTCATCTTCTGACTGATTTGAAGAGCACATTATGGCTTCAACCTGAGAATACACGTCCCCTTGATTTTTCCCGACCAAAGACGCGAAATTGAAGATGTAAACACGTGGAGAGAGTTGGCCAATATCTATTTTTGTTACAAAACATGTGTGACTTGAGAGTGACGGAGCGTGCTAGCCGATGCCGCATCAGTGCTCGCTTGTCCTGCCGACAGCCGAACCGATTGGAATGCCTGGATCCCGTCCACCCGAGCAGGGCCTTAAGAATTGCTGGAAGCTTAAGTCGAGAGTGACTATCGTGAGATGATTCCTGGCTGGAAGGGTAGGCTTCCGCCAGGTAGCAGTGAGGCATATTTTAATTGATGCTCGCAGCGGAAAGCCTGAAACATGACAAACCAAAGGGCATTGCGGAGGAGGATATCTAAAGTTGATGTGATGATGGGGGAAGACAAGGTTTCGAATGCAGTGTACGTGGTTTGGTGTCGTTTGCCAGCAGTTGCCAATGCGTTAGAAATTTAAATTCTGAGAATCCATGAACCGGAAATTTCTATGCAGATTCTAAGTTTCGCGCAGCCCAATTGCTGAGTTGGAACGCGCAAATCACAGGCAAAATTACAGCTAAGTTGGGAACGATAGACGTTTTCGCAACGTTTTCGATGTTTCAATTCTTATCAATCTTTGGTTGCAGGCCATATAACGAGTAGAAGCTCGTCTGATTCTTGTAGCCGAGCCGCGCTCGACCAGTGGTCCAACTTTGCTCGACCCAAACTCTGCTCTAAAAGAAATAAAAATACCTAAATACCTATCGTTTCTGACATAGGTGTAAGGGCCATGCAAGTTGAACTATTGCGAAGCCGGATGTTCAACAAGCCGAGGTTGCTTTTGTTGAAGCATCTGTCTAGGAGAGACTCAGTCAGACGTCTGTTTATGATCAAGCATAGGATATGTACACGAATCCGAGAAGTAAAATACACCAGTATGTCAGGAAGAATATGGTCCAATACAGAGCGATTCTGCTCAATGGAGCTTCCGCGTTCTTCAGTCAGAATCTATTTGGGTCTGACTTGCCGAGAATTCCATGCGCAATCAGAACAACAGCTCCTCAATCAGCTGGGAGTAGCTGTCCAGTGCCGGGAGCTCCGGCTGTGCGACTAAATCGGGTGCCACGGGCTGCTGGCAAAAATACCGTTAGCAGTGAAGACACTATTTTTGAGGAATCGAGTTACTGCCTTGTCAAGCTGCAGGCTCACCATCAGCCCAGAGACGCAAAAAAATCATATACAGCGACATACTGTGACTGACTCGGCCATGGGCTCTGTTGACTCGAACCCGACGTTGGGCGACTCGAGGATCTGGTCGTCCCGCTTGGTGCGCACCTGACCTCTTGCGTCCTTGCAGGGTGGAGCGCGAGATAACTGCTGACTGGGCCTTTTGCGGGGATTGGAGCCGCAGTGATGGCCTGTACAGCCGCGAGGAGGAAAGCGAGGGTGGAATACTTCAGCGGTAGTGTTGCGAGTGAGGGTGGCGATTGAGAGTGAAAATGGAGGGCGAATGGGTTCTTTATATTATTGACGTATGAGACATCTTTGTCTCGCGGATGCAGGAGGGTGTGCAAGACATTTGTCTCGCGGTGCTGGCTGGAGGAACTTCCGCGTTGTTGCCGCCCTGCTTCTCGAAATGCACGGCTATTTTGCGCCCCATCCCTCTTTTTCTTTCCACAGGCCGCAGACCATGCATCGGCTGTCGTACAGTGCAAAAACGTGAAAGACAACATGGAAATCAGCCCCTGTGAGTGCAGTGCATCGAGAAGTTCCGCGAACGCATATCGGTCAGGATAAAATCTGCGATCAATTTGAAACCGTCACCCCGCTTATGCATCGGCTGCATCGCATTTTTAACAGTTTACTTTTTTGGTCTTGTCCGGTCTTGTACGATAAAGTACAAAGCAAAAAAAAAGACCGAAAGTTCGCAAGACTACAAGACATGTCTAAAACCCCACAAGACCAAAAAACAATAATCTTTTGATCCACTCCATTGGCATCTAGGCATGATTTCTGCTGGGTTCGGAGCAAGCCTCTCTGCACCGGTACGCCGGTGATTCTCGGAGAGAGGCTTGGAATAAAGCGAGGATCTTCTAACTCATTTTCTGCTCTTGCAGCGCATGGCAGCACAAATTGTGCAGTGTGAATGTTGAAGGAAATAAGCATTAAAATGCCATACTTGTTATTGCACAAAGTAACCGGAAATCGGGTTATTACATCATATCAAGTGCACCAAAATCAATGACCTGCTATCACTAGATGCCCACCGATATTGCGAGTCTGCAACATAACTTACTTGACGTGAATCAGATCTTTGGTGCAGTCAAGAGGCGTGAAAGGATCAATTATGCCATCTGCAATTACGAGATCTGATCATCCTTCCGAAAAAGATGTCCAGCAAAGGCTCAGAATGGTAGATTGACCTCCAACAATTGCTGGGGTGAATAAATGCACATCTTCTGTGGCTTGTATAGGACTGACATGGTGGTCTGGGCATTGGAATGATTGCAATAATCATAAACCATGTGAAAGTGCATTTTTTGATCAGTAAGAATCTAGCCGGGGAGGGTGTGGGGATGGTGGCTCAGAAAGGTGTCGGACATGGACTATAAGATATTCTTTCATCTTCCAATGAAGAACTAAGGTGCTCGAGGCCTATTTTCATCGTTACCAGGATATTTTAACACTGCAGCTTTCAGAACTCATCCAGAATTTGGGTCACTGAAGATGAGGCCCTCATTTTCTACTCATACATAAGCTTATCCCAATCCTTTTTGCACCCAAAATGCTCAAAGCACTCTGGGCTTCTGCTTCAGTGACTACCAGTCTCATTCCCTCGCACAAGGAGTGCTGCTCAGTGAGTTTTTGTGGCTATTTGAGGCAAAATCATGTACAATCATGTAATCCATTTATAGAGCACATACCCACTATTTTTGGCGCCCCCTTTCAGATTGAAGGGTGTCCATATATCCTAAGGAAAATATGCAAGTACTTTGATTCAAAATATACTATACATCATGACCGTAAAACACACATTTCCGGTTACTTTGTGTGATAATGAGTAGAGGTATCTGTTTGATATTCTGCAATGCCCTGATTGCAATTTTGTTGCAATTCCTGCTCATTTTGCTCCCATCAATTCTTGACCCAGTCAGTCATATTCAGCATATAAGTAGTCGATTTTCACACATAATATGGACTCATATCATGAAAAAACCATTTACAACTATATCTGCCTACTCAGAATTTTAAATCAGAGCTTCATCGTTTTGCAAGCAATGCGGCAAGCGTGGTCACAGCGTGACAGCTTGATTTGGCAGCCCTCAATGTCACGCCGTGACTTGGGATCGCCAATGATCTGAGCCATCATTTTCCTTCTTTTATCTCATTGGGCTCTCAAATGCATTTGAAGCACAAAGCTGTTGACAAAGTCAGTTTAAACACAGACTTGGAAGGTTTCTGTATGAAGGCCCATACTGGACAAAAGTACTAGGTTTGTCTTTAGCATCTTACGTCTTTGAAACCTGTCTTTGCAGAAAGTCGGTGTGATGGGGAGCTTGGGTCGGGTCGGTGCGACCCGACCCGACCCGACCCGGGGCTGTGCTGGCACGTGCAGGGCCCAGGCCTGGCCAATGCGGACCGTCCAGTTGTTTCTGGCAGTAACTTCAAGTACTATAGCCTGTGTGCCAGCTGAACTACTCTTTAGTATTAGTATGTAAGCAATGTTCTGCCACTGTTCAGATATTTGTATGAACCACTTGTTTCAAAAGGGGTTTTCCTTTATGATAGTGATTGGGCACAATTCAACCCCCTATCTGAGGCTATTGCAGTCAGGTTAAATACATTCACTTTTTCAAATCTTACCCTATCCTCTCCTATCCCCGCCCTTCACATTCCTCTCTTCCACCGTCTTCTCTCCTCAAGCCATCTTGTCCAAGACACCAGCCTCCATCAGATTTAATCCCTTCGTTGTTGTATCCCCCGCTTCCCACGCAAGACATGAAGACTCGCAAGAGCCCCATCTCTCAATGCCCGTAGTCTCGTCAAGTGCTCAAGGTCCCCTCAATCCTATGGCTACCCTCTGATCTTATCCAAGCCCCCAAGTCCTGAGCAATCATTGAACCTAGCCGTTGTCGAGTCCCCCGCCATCAAGCCCATCAAACTCCCTATTGAGCTGTCCACGTGCTGCCAATCAGCGCACTGTATCGCAAGCGGTATCAAGTCTACCGATAATTGGTTGAGAGGTACTTTTACGGTATCATATTCACCATGTATCGGACTGATGTCGGCCTTTACAGAGCCTTTCCTCTTGTTGGTGCAGCATCAAGTGCGACCAAGTTCCATTCAGCATTCCGGAATGGGACCAGCCCCTTTGGAAGGAGGTGACGGAGCGCGCGAAGGAGTTTGTGGAGTGCCTGAGCTGCAAGCAGAGCTAGCTGCAGCGGCTCCGAGGTTGGCGCCGTGATTTTTCGGACGATGAGGTGATTATACTCTCTGATTAGCTTGCCGTTGTGTAAATTTACTCAATGAATGGCCGCTTTTGCCCAATTAATTGCCCTCTAAGCCTACATGAGTAGCCATTTAGAGTCGTTCGTCTTTCACGCATCTTTCCGAGTATCTTACTCAAAGACATCGACATCTTTCCAGTCTTGCCCAAGACATTTGTCTTACCCAAGACGATGGGACACAGGGGGCAAAAGAGTGCGCACCTGTCATAACGGCAACCTGCTCACACTTGCTGCGTCCTCGCTGCATCTTCGTCACACACTTGACAGGTCCTGACATTGATTTCTGGCTCCCGCATCGGCCCGGTTTGGCAGCGGCGCGATCTCGGGTGTACAGATTGAGCAAGGATTTCCCATGACTTGAACTTTTTCGGCTCAATAAAAATCTCAACCATTTTGGGCTCACTGCTTAAGGACATATCAAATAAAACAAAGAATACACAAAAATTTAAATCTATTTACGACCTCGACCGAGTGCCCAACAAACTACCCTGAATCGTTTGTGATGCCTGAATAAGTGCGCGAAGGTCTTGTCCACGAGGCGAGATGGGTAATGACATGTTTCGGTTCAATGACCATCAAGCTCTTGTAAGGTTCAACCTCGACCAAAGATGCCATCAGCCGAGGATATTTTGCATATGGTGTGTTGTTGATATCAATAGGCCGATCGGGTGCCACAAGCATAAATTTCCTCAAGAACCCATGAAAAGGTACCTCCAAAATTGTGCGGATGACTCCTGTGATGGGCACCTCATCTGTGTTAGGCTTGCAAAACTGAATCAGGCTGTTTGAATTGTGTGAGGAATGACAGCTGTATGTCCATCGGTTCTCGTGGTACTCCCTGAGGCGTTTGGCGTTTGGCGGGAGGACCATTGCCTGGTATTCCTGATCTGGATAACTGAGCCAGCTAAGGCTGGTTTCACCAGAAGAGTTGAGATAGGCCAGGATGGCCTTGTACTCCTTTGCAGACATCTTGGGAACTTTGGAGAGATAGTCGGCTACTGCAAAATCATTGAGTTCTTTGGGTTCCTTCGGCTTTGTGGTATCTTTTACATCAAGGATGTCTGCAAATGCTTTCAAGACCGGATCTGTGAATTCTGAATTATGAAGATAGGCCAGAAGCCGGCAGCGGCGTGCCATTTGGCGTAGCATTGTGAAGTCCATATCATCTATAGCATGAAATCAGGCAGTCATAAGTTAACTTTGAAAACAAACTCACAAAGGTGGCGATTTGTCTTGATTCGCTGCAACATACCATTCAACCTTTCACCCCAAAACTCATTCAAACCAGCCATTGGACCCCAGTACTTGAGAATGGGCTCGTTGTGCATGGCATAGTGAAGGTTCGGAGGCTCTGGACAATCAGGGTATGTTCTTTGAATATGCTTGCACCAAGAAACATAGTGCTCCGTGAACGCTTCTGCCTCCGAGTCAGAGGTCTCAAAGGAGGAGATAATGTTTGTTGCTGCCACAACATCATAGAACCCATCCTGCATAGCTTGATTTGTTGCATCGTCCTCGACCAGCTCTGTCTCTGGGATAACCAATGGCAAGATTGCTGTAAATAAGGTAAGAAACTGTTCTGCCTTCAGTTTCCCATGCTTCTTCTCCCCAAGATTTTCTGGTAACCGAGTAACCCATGTTGGAAGCGAGACCTCCTTGATACAGGTGCATATTTTAGCCACTGCATCTTTGGAATCTGGAAGTTGCCGTACACAGCAGTGTCACCAAACTCAGTGCTATCATCCATGTCCTCATCCTCATCTTCCCAGTCCTCCTCTCTCTCAAAATCAACTGAGCTCGGAACCGGAGTTGCAGGGCCAGAGGCAGCAAGAGACTGTGTAAACTCTCTAGCTCATCTGGATCATCCAAATTATCGTTCAATAAACTGCTAAGTTCTGTTCGAGCATCAGAGCCGTCTGCCTCGTTGTAGTCCTCGTAGTCTTTGATCTCTAGTAACTTTTGCCTTCTGGATTGTTCGGCCTATACCCCAGAGAACACGGGTTTGTGCTCAAGTGTGCCTTCCAGCCAATTGTGCATAAACCCAAGGATAGTATGTTTGACAGGATCCCAATAGTGCATAAGATGTGGTGAGCTCCATCGTACACCAGTCGTTTGGATTTTTTGTTCCAGTCTGTGATACTCTCTAGCTTCTTCCAGGCCTTGGCATCCCTCTGTACTTGTTCTCCAGTGCGGTAGTGCCATGCTAAATGATCGAGCCGATGGTTCTCATCACTGGTGAGAAGACAGAACCAGCAGTACTGTATTGCTGCATGGGACAGAAAGCCACCAGCTTCACGTGCAGCAGGTAGATCAGCAATGAGTGGGATAATTCGGGCCTGAACAAGGTCCCCTCGGGATGATAATGGGTGGGAATCTTCTTCCCAGGCGGCTCGTACTTCAGTATTGTTTTGATGATGGGGTCCATAAGATGAGTAAGAAGCACTGCATCAGGTTTGAACGGAGATGGCAGAAGACCAACAACAAAGACATTTTCCGGTAAATACCGAAGATCTGGAGGTAGGTTCAGGCAACATAGAACCACTGCTCCACAAGAAACACTCTTCTCTAGCCATGGATTCAGTCACCATGAATAAAAGAAAATTGATGTTACAAACCTGCTATCTTGTTCCCATACGGATTGAACCAGTCAATGTACAGCCCGAAGACCAGATTATATTTGCTGCTGGTGACATAGACTCCAAGATCACGCCAAGCCTGGCTGTCTCGCAGGTCATGTATAGGATCTCCGAAATTGGGTGTATCCCTATTGAAAGCCTGCTCCAAGTGGTCTTCAATGACCTTCTGTCACCTCATAAGGTAGAGGTTTCGAGATATACCTGGGCAACATACCGCAGGTCTATTGCGATATCTCTGGGCAAGCTATAAAAGGAAATTTCTCACGGGAAATAAAAGAAAGTCAGTAGCGGGATTCGAACACAAAACCTCCAGGTTTCTGCCATCAATTGAGCAGAAACCACATTACAAACTAGACTATACTGGCCACAACAGGGATATAAATTGATCTGTATATATTATGTATCTCAAAACACATAATAAGCATGTTCCCCACCTATTATGGCCTGCATAGGGCCACATGGTTAATGTTAGGGTGAGTGGTTAGTGTTAGAGGTTAGTGGTTAGGTGTTAAGGGTGGTTAGGTGTCTTGGTCCCAGGGGATATATATTTCTTTTGGTTAGGGTTTTGGTTAGGTTGGTTAGGGCTGGTTAGGGGTTTTTTGTTAGGGTTTGGAATACTACAAAACACTTAATAAGCATGTCTAAACAATTTCGAAGATCTAGGGCAGCTGCCTGCCCTAGGTCTGGGTATTAGCAGTCCCAGGTAGGGTAAGGCTAGTCTAACCCTAGCTGGGAACCAAAATTTGTCCTTATGGTCTCTTGCCTTACTTGGTTATGCTGCCAAACTTCCCATCAATTTAGTTTCCTGGAGGTCTTTGGTTCAAACCCTCTCCTTTTATCTTTATTTAAATCCTAATATTTCCTTTTATGGCAATATATATATATATATTACTAATATATATAGAGCCCTAGGCAAGAGCCCAAAGATATTGCAATAGACCTGCGGTATGTTGCCCAGGTATATCTCGAAATACTGAGTATATGAGCTGCTTCTGTGAGAGGAAGAACTCCAGCCAAGATTCAAATTTCTGTGTATTGAAGGTTGTATGAGGAACATCCTTTGTTCTTTCATCGGAGTGCGATGTTTGCGACGAAGATCTGCATTACATCTTTTTGCACATTTGGACCACTTGAATGGGCAGCGGGAGGGCATATCTGAGATGTCCCCTTCGTAAATTGTGTAGCACTTTGGGTTCCAATTTATAGAGTTTGTGGACGGTACAATATCTGCAGGAAGCTCGATGACGCAGCTGATAGGATTAATCCTATCCTTTGGTCCTTAGGAAGATGGGATCGAATTTTCCCTACAAACGTAGTACATCGTATATACTCTATCCTAATGTATCCTAAACTGAAGAATAGGCTGGAAAGAATGCAATATGACAGGATAGGACGGGATGGGATAGGATAGGGGATGGGCCCAAGTTTGAGTGTGGTAAATGCGGCGGCATAAATTTGGATAGGGTGAGATAGGGTGAAAATTAGGATAGGATAGGATAGAATAGATAAGGAAAGGATAGGAAAGGATAGGATAAAGTTGGGAGATGGGATAAAGGATAGGATAGAATGGATGAGGAAAGGAAAGGATAGTATAGGATAAAGTCGGGAGATGGGATAAAATTTCTGGAAGACGAAATTGGGATAGAGTGGCATTGCACCTTGTGTATGTCAGCTCTTGGCCTCTGAGGATGCAACCAACGAGACAATATTCCTTGATATAATCGTGTAAGTGACTGCTCATACAGAATTATGGCCTCACACATCGAAGCTTGAGTGGCGAGTTGCCACTTACTGTACCAGAAGTCGAATTGAAAGAGAGAAAGAAAGACAGAGGTAGATGAGTTCTCGGGCGACGCCAGTGAAGATGGTGGTGGTTTTAAAGAGAGTTTGGTTTGATGGGTGTCATGATGCAATTGCTAAATTGTTCGGCAATCACCGTACACTTTGACCTTTCCTTTTGTCTTGAAGCACTGCTTGCCTCATTACGTGGCCCTGCGCAACACAATAATGTGATGGGACCGGAAACAATTGACGACGTCTTTGATGCCTGCTTTGCTTTCACTCTCATTCTCTCGAGTCTCTGACTTCCTCGAGAGGCCCGACTCGAAAACTCGAAATTTCGCCTCTCCCTGAATCTCTGCTTCTTCCACAACCAAATTTGCTTCTCTCTCTCGAGTCCCTTTATCGGAGTTCATCCTCGTATTGGCTTGTAACACTATTTATCCCACCATCAAGCCATCTTGGTCTGGTTTGCATTTGCAGTCCAAAAAGAAATCATAGTAGTGAGTTCGTAGTATTCTCTTCCTCAAGCTCAAATCAACCTGAACCTTGGCTTAGGACCGCGAAACCTGTATGACGTTGCTGGGCTCATCAATTTATCTAAAGGGACGGCGAACCTATGACTTGATGAAGCAAGTGCACCCTCCAACAGGTCGAATGGCCGAGTGGCGTACAAGGCATGAGTAAAATATTTATTTATTTTCGATGCAGACTCGGAGTAAGACAGATTGGATACGATAGGATTAAAGCAATGGAAGGATGCGATGGGATGTGATCAAATGTGTATGCCAGGGTAGTATTGATTCTGCAGAGGATGGTTGATGACATGCGGAACGGAAAGATAGGATCATATAGGTTTGATAGGATACGATAGGATTAGATATAAAATACAGCGGTAAAAAAGGGCCTACGATTGTAGGCTAGGATTGATCCCAACTTCCTACCAAAGGTAGGCTAGGATTGATCCTATTGCCGTCAGGTATTGGGAAGCTTGATTGAGGGCAGCTGCACTCCAGTGATTCCCTGAGCAATTAGAGAAGCCTGAACAAGCTGCAATGTAATCGCAAGGATAAACTGGAGTGCCTTTAGAACAACATTCACAGTGTTTCAACTAACGCCGGCAGCAGCGTGAAGCCAGATTGCAAGAAAACAGCAGAGTTTGAAGACCGGAGAAAGCATTGCATCTTGTCCATCTTGATCATCCTCTTCAGGGGTTGTTGCAGTAGGTCCTGTTTTCGTTGAGTGATATCACAATGTGCTGGATCCCAGAGCCCACCTTGTGGTTCCTCGTCTGATGCTGTATCCTCATCGGAGGAAAAAACCTTTTTCTTCGCCTTCTTTTTTGCTGGTGGTCCTGCCCCAAACATATGGCGCTTCCACGTCTGGGGGTGAACCTTCTTCCCAGGCTGGGAGGTACCATTGATGACAACTGTATGCTTTATGCAGCTAGAGCAGACACAAATGGCTGAAATTTTCAGCTGCGACATGGGGAAGCTGAGAGACGTCCAAGGTACCCCACTGGTGCTTTTATCTTAGAGACAACAATCTAGATATCATGCTAATATCAGTCATCTGATAGTCTTCTGTTCTGGTCTGGCGTTGATCATCGCGGACTTCACACATTTGTGTGAATTTCCCTGTGGTCCAACCAGGATGGACAGATTTGAACAGGAACACGGGCACCCGCATCTGCCATCATCCCATCAAATTGACTGGTGTCCACAGACGTTGATGGTAAAGTTGATTTGATCTGATTCCTATTATCTGAGACCCCTTAGTGGGCCACTTGCATAATATAAGCCGGTGGGATGCATAGACCTAGGATTTGGTACTTCTAAGATGGAATACAATGTATGAGGATGGCGTGCGTCAAATTTGGAAGAAAGTGTTGGCAGCGATCAACAGCTGTGCTGGGTTTTTGATCGCGATGACGGCATGTGAACATCATTCCTTGTCTACGAAGACCTTCTTCCGCTTGTTCCTCCACCAATTCCCGGCCAATTCACAAGATCAGGGGCTCGTTCTCATCCCTAGATCCAGGAACATGATCTGCAACTATCCTGAGAACAAAAAATGATCCCTCTCGCCTTGCTGAGCCCCAAGAAGACCTTGATTTGAGCTTGAGTAGCAGATTCTCAACCTCTCGATAGTGAGTCAACCGTGTATGCTACGGACCTGAGAATATGAAGATGCACTTTAGACACCAACAACTCTCTCAAAACGAAATGATGGGTTTCTAACTGCCATATTTTGTGGTCACCAAGGGATACATCCTAAAACGCCCAAATTTCGTTGGTGTGTATGTACGAACTTTTTTGAAGTGGTTATTGTAGGCTAGAGGTCAGCTGTTGTTAAAATATATACGCGAATGCATCTTATTTATCGGTTTGTATTCAATTTTGGCGCACCAATGCACTCTATGCTTTGCAGAGCGTGCCCATTCTGTGCACACAACGATTTCACCCCTTTTCCTTGGCTCAAAGGGAAATATTTAAGGTGCTTATATACCTCGGAAGTGCTCTGTTATGGTACGCAATATTGCAATTGGATGTGTAATGATTTGGGATACATTGGGACAGCCGATATCAGTCCGAATGAACAATGTGAGGAGGTGGCCCACTAAGCCGTTTTTGCCGTTTTGGGAAACCGCCGGAACAAAAAATTCCGTAAGTCGAGAGCCCATCGTGTAAATTCGCGGAAACTGTTTCAACTCACTCACAGTATGAATACCTTGGTGCTAGACCCCATATAACCGTATTTACCGCATTTTATGTGTGGGCTTGAGGTCAAAAAGGCCAAGGTGGCCCACTAAGCAGTTGCAGATAATATATATTAACCCGGTCCATTTGAGCACTTTCCAAGCTGCTGATAATACATTTTAAATAATTAAAAAACTTCCACAGAGAGAAATCTGGGCATCTCAACTCGCTCAAACCTCAAGGTGGTGCCTAATCCTTACCCGACGTGTTTCGATGTCGAGTACAATGCCTTTCAAAGTTGTACTAGCTTCCGCAACGTACAGATCATGATCTGTGAGCATTGCTCTCCCTTTGCTTTCGCTTCTTATAGCCATACAGTGGCGTGTCACCCTATTCCTGTTGAAACCTCGTCAGCTTGGATGGATGAAGCATTTTGTCATTCACGGGAATAGACCAGGATGGAGTGGACGGTGCGTTATTTTGTTCTTCGCGCTCGCAATTGGTTTACAGTGTCTGTAGGGTCATTGCGATCCCTTAGTCCTGAAGCAGGGCCCTCTTTCCCAGCCCGGCAAAGGCACAAACGACTGGTGGAACTCTAGCAAAGAGATGTCATAACCTTCAGCTGACTTCGTTGAAGGTCCGATAACTTAATACTCACGCTTCGACAGTGATAGTGACAATGAACACAGTCCAGGACAAGAGGAACAAGAACTGAAGATACATAATATACTGAAGAATCAACCCCCAAAGCCCGGGTGCCAGAATCAAGGTAAAGTTGTTGCCAGCCTGCCAGTGAGGTCCGAGTCCAGGGACTTGAATTCGACAATAGCTGAGCACAATGCGGATTTGCTGGCTTGATCAAGGAGGATATTCAAGAAATGACGGAGATCTAGTCAGAGAAGAGTTTCACAGGAGTGGTGTCGGTGGTCGAGAAAAGGTGCCAAGAGTGGCTGTGTATTGACATGAGTAAGCAACATGTCTGCACGTGAACAGTCAAAGCACACATTCATTCATTTTGTCTTGCATGAAATATGGCCTGAAAAAAAATATGAGATCAGTCAGAGATCATCTTTAGGGTTTTTCAGATTTTTATGAATCCTTATCTCATCAATCTGTAAACGGCAATTAAATCGCTTGCCTGTGAGGGGATTATGGACTAATCTCCAAAAGCATTGAATGAGATACCTCGGAAAATTTCGAGTGTCTGTTATACTCTTTATTGAACAGCATTGGGTCACCAGATTGGTCGAATATAATGTAATAGTGCAAAGCGAATTATTTCCCTCCTCACAGGTATATTTCGGACATGGGAGTACAGGACCGGATGTATCAGCTCCCAGACTCAGTAGACTGGACCATTGGATAACTAGATATTCTAGACATTTTTAACAACAATTTTACAATAGTAACTGCTCCATAAAACGCGAAAGAAATCAAAAATAGCCTTAAGACGCGCCTTGCTGATGGCACGTAATCGTAAATGCCGGGCTTATGCCGAACTCCGAGATGGCCGAAAACACTTTTTGGTGCGTGCTGTACTTCGAGACTGCGCGCGCAGAAATATTCAGCTGTTTGGACCAAGCTGTAATATTTCGGCGCTCAACCGACATGGAGTTTCGTTTGTGTTTTCACTCTAGTTAACCGCGTGTGCTTGATTTCACAACTTTTGGCACGGCAAACGTATTCTGCTGGCGCAGGTATTTATTGTACAATTTGAACAGCATAGATGCGCATGGTCAGATTTACAGTGAGAGGTACGAAGGTGATTGTGCAATTGGACAAGTAAATGTACTCGGTGCTCGGTTTGGTTATTGTACGTACCAAGTGCAGTGTTTGTTTTGCGAGTACAATGTCCATTGCTAATTAGTGCACCATTGAGTGTGAACGGTGCATAGTATTCAGTTCAATAAACTGTGGTTGGTGACCTCTGTGTTCGTCAATTAAGGGGAATGTGCACGCCGAGTGCGGCGCTGGCAGAACCCAAGAAGCATAGCATACAAGATAATGTACATATTCGACATTTGAATGAATAAAGCTGAGCTGATCCAAAACGACTTCGCAGAGGGGGGAATGACTTGAATCGAAGTGAATATAAGCACAGGGGAGCTTGCCTCAGAACGCTGAAAGAGGGTGCACCGATTCAATTCAATTCAAACTATCCATATTCCAAAAACATCTACGAGACAAAAAGAGGAAGAGGTGGGCATAAAGGGATCTATGTGAAATCGGCAAGTAAGAATTACTTGTGCATGGCCTCGCCCTCCTCGTCGGTATCCTCCAAGTCAGTCGACTCGTCGTCAGCGTCGAAACCCTCGTCGCTATCCTTGTCCAGCCCCAGAGCCGCAATTTCCTCCGGGGTGGGCAGGTTGTATTGCGCGAGAACCTCATTTCCGTATTTTTCCATGAACTCCTTCGCTGGCATTTTAGCCCACTTGCTGGCCTCCTCGTTGCTACAGAACTTGCCGAGGGGGAAAGCAACTCCTGTGTTGATGTACATTACCTTCTCCTGAACATCCAATTCCTCGTTGTAAAACTTGGGGTCCCAAAAGTCAATCGGGACCCCAACAGGGAGGACTCGGGATAGCGCAGAGGAAGGAGTGGGAGGATCGGTAACGGTTCGCATCTCTGGAACCCTGTGTGACGCTATAAGCAAAGAGTACCAAGCATATAACTAGAACGCACTTTTTGTTTCGGTTGGGGTTGCGCTCAATTCGCTTCACAAGGCTACTATCAAGCTCACGAACGAAAGCAGTAACGATGTCGGTCTGGCCGTCCTTTGTGCAGATGTTGAGGCCCTTCTTCTTCTTGGCATCGCTGCCTGGAGGACGCTCGTCGTCTGAGTGAGCAGCCTTGACTTTCAGCAACCGCAGAATTGGTTTGCGATACCCTCTCGCTTTTGCCTCCCCATACCGGCGAACGCAGAGCTGTCGCAGAGTAAGTAACTGGCAACGTGAATACGATAAGACAGAAAAAAAGATACCTGAATGCGACGTTTATCAACCTTTGAAGTGTCGAGTGCTTTGGAGAGGCTCCCGGGTGACTTGTTCTCCTTGTGACTGTTGGTCTTGATAGTACCGAACATGAAGTTGTTGTACATTTCCGACCGCAGGAGGTAATCGTCCGCAATGGTCAAGGAAACATTCAGCGCCGTATACCCGTACCACCCTGCAATGCTTCGGAAGGTGGATACAGCAAGGTGCTGGTGTAGCTGGTTGTATGTGGAATGAGTCGGACCGAAAACGTCAGGGTGAAAGGCCTTGAGCCCCGACTGAATAACAGCAGAGTAGAAGAAGGCGATGTGCTCTGCGGGCATGATTGCGATATCCTTCGCGATCTGGCCATATTGCCCCGGCTGCTCACCTTCCCCCTCGCGATGACCTTCGCGTCACGGATGAGCCTCTCTGCCCGCTTCTGCGCGTCTTTGTTCAGCTTCTTTGCCTCCGCAACAATCTGCTGCATGAGACCCTCCATGTCGTCCGACTCGTTGAAGTGCTTGTCGTAATGATCGATGTAGTCATCTGCGGGTTCAAGAACAGCGTCTGCGGTGAGGAGACCTGCGGCCATACAGATATGGTGTTGGAAGGCCTGCTGGTATCAAATCTATAAGAATATGGGATGGAACGAGAGGGATCAGTAGACATACCTGAGTTGGTTTTGCTTTGTCGTCAACATCATCTGGCGCAATTCCATGCGGGTTCCTCTGGCGTGCCCTGGTTTCGTTTTCTTCTTTGTCTTTTTCAGCAGAAGCCGCACCAGCGGCAGCGCCAGGATGTGCACCAGTGCTACCGGTACTAGCAGCACCACCTACGTCGGGAGCCTTCCCCTTTGCATTCGTTCTGCGTGCTCTCTTTGTGTTTGCGCGTCCGCTACCGCCCGCGCTGGATTTGCGCTTGCTACCATGAGGGCTCCCGGACATGGTGAATGGAGAAGGTGGCCTCCTGCACATGGTGTTAAGGCTCTCATGTGCACACACACAGGGGGCATGCCCCACCGCTTATGGACCTATAAGCCGCAGACACTTATAGGCAGCGGGTAACCCGCATGTGTCTCGCTTATTGATCGGAGACCTCATGTTTTCCTCGTGTAGATGTGTAATACAATTTGATTTGCTGTGAGTTCAAACCTGACGAGTCACATATTTTGTTTTCCAGTTGTCTATATTTTTTGAGCAACATGAAAAACGGGAAATATATTGCCGTTACTGCAAAAATCACTGAGTAACATAAGCACATTTTTGTACATATCATTGGGCCTCTTTGAGGTGATTTTGCAGTGCCAGAACTTTGTTTCAACGAATGTTTTACCATTTGGCGAGAATGGTGTGGCCCACCCAGCAGAGAATCTTTTTATTGGTATTATTAATGGTCTGTACAATGCAGCAAGTACCCTGCTATACAAGTGGGTGCCTTTGGCATTATTCACAAGAATTGTTGAGAAAACACCTAAACAGGCTGTTGTAAGATAAAACCCAGGAACAGCTGAGAATACACTATGGTTCAGGAATTTTCTGGGTATCTTTACAGTCCTACTTCTTCATTGTTCAAGTTGGTACAATATATATCCAATGATGCAAAAAGGATGCTATCACTCAGGTTCGAACTCACACCGAATCAAAGCCTATTACAAAACCACACGAGGCAAACACGAGGCTTGCAATCAATAAGCGAGACACCTGCGAGCTACCAGTGGCTCACAAGCCTCTGCGGCTTATAGATTTTAAGCGGTGGCACATGCCCCCTGTGACATCATCCCTGATGTGCACACAGATCATCGACACGTTGCTGTATAATACTACTATGAACTTAACAAAGTCGATTTCAACTTCTTCTGTCTCCTGCCGTCACCATGTCTGTTCCTCTAACTGTGTGCACACAATGTACTTGCTGTGCTGCTTGTGCGACCTTTTCTTTTTTTCGCTCAGGGGACACCAAGACAAAAAAGTTCAAAAGTCCAAAAGTTTTTTGTTACCTGCTGATGTGTCATACAGTGCAAAAACGTGAAACACAACATCAGCGCATATGCATCAGCCCCTGTCAGTGCATCGACAAGTTCCGCAGATGCATATCCATCATGAGTAGATCTGTGATCTATTTGAAGCCATCGCCGAGACTCCCGCTTATCATCGAATGTTGTTGACATCGTCGATTCCAATTCATTTTTAGGTGCGCCACAAGGAGGATCCAGACTAAGTAGGGGTTTCAGATGTTCAGCGCAGCGGAATTGTCAATGTGAATGAGCAAGGACAACAGATGTTCAGAGCTCCAGGAGCACAGCCAAATGCAGCAGACCAGATGGTGACCGTCGATGGCACGACTCGATACACAGCCTTGGTCCATATTTGATCCCATCAGCAAAGCTCTCTTACCTGAAGTTGCTGAGATCAACTTACCACAAAATGAAGAGATAAATATTCCATGAGCAGACAGGCTGATAAGTTCACAGAAAACTAATTATAATATACTGACATCAGATTCCGATGTGAATGAATGGCACCCATCGTTCGTAAGGAACATTTCTGCTCTTCAGCTCTTTGACTGCAAGCTGTAAAGCCTCGGCTGCATCTGTATGTGTGGGCTGTTGGCCCTCACGAAACAGATGGGAGTATACATTCTCTGCAACGGTCGGGCCATCACTGTCATTCATGGCCCACATTGTTCCAATTGCACTTTGGAACCCTGCAGTAATGAATCCACCACCCAGATGAAATGATTCATTCACCAGTTTGTCATTGCCCATGGCTGTCTGACATGCAGCGAGAAACACGAACTGCGCATTGGGCAGAGGCATGCGAAGAATTGTGTCCAACTTCAGAGTGCCTCCATAAAGTTGGAGATGGCTTTGTGTGGGGTACTCGAGATTTTGATATCCATGGCAAGCCAAATGAACCCAGGAGCACTCCTGGAGTTGCAGTTTCACGGCATCCACTTTTGCCTGATCTCCGACAAGGCACTGAACATAAGAGTCTTTGGTGATGGAGAGAATTTTGTCAACTTCCAGCTCCACGCCTCTGAGGGAGTTACTTCTGTTGGAATCAGTGTGTGTAACTCCAACAACTGCTAATTTGGGTTTGGGTGCAATGCTGGATGGTTTTTTAGCATATGCATCGAGGAGAGATCCCAGGGTGGCTGTGTATGAATGGATGAATTCATCTGTAGGTGGGCTTGCATGAAATGGCAGTCCTGTAAATGCACCTGTTGGCAGCCACCAGAGCCTGCCATTGGAAATATCCCGCTAAATAAGATTAGTCACGAAAGAAGGAACCATGTATTTTCACTGACTGATTTCAAAACTGCATAGACTGGGCCTGTGACATGAATCCAGAGCCAGTTCAGCAGATCTCTGAAACATTCCTCAGTTGGTTTGTGTGTGAAGCGTTCACGCCCAGCAAAGACTCGGGATGCTGATGATTGGCCTCGGGTTCGAAGATTGCAGGAACAAAGCAAGTCTGTCAGCATGTCTCGTTGTGATTTGAGTAGGTCTAGTGTGACAGTTGGGAGTGGAACATGGACTGGGTCTGAAGTTGGATTGGGGAGGATTATAGCATCACAGTGAACTTTGTGACTGGTCAGGATTATGACAGGTCCTCCCTGTGCTGCATGACAAAGGACATTGTAGGATTTTGGAAGAAGGAAATATTCAAAGCCTGGCTGTTTCCGAATGTCTTCCAGCAATATCTTTCTATCTTCAACAATGGTGATTGGAGAGTCAGTGAATTGTCCACTGTAAAGTTTTGAGGATAGTTCTAAGAACTTCTGAGCCCGATCAGGTGGGAGTGCATGAACATCTGTCTTCAGTTGGAGCATTTGTTGAAAAATGGTGGCAAGGCCTTGCTCAAGAAATTTGACAGCAAAATGAAATTGTGTGAGATCAATGCATGTTTGCATAGCAGTTGAGGTTGCACCCGAAATATCAAGCCTGTGAATGGCATCATGGCGCACAGGGATGGAGTGCCCAATCCACAATATTTCAGGGAGTAGATCAAAGGCTGCATTGAATGCACGGATACAATCATCTGGCTGAAATTCTTCAGCAAAACTTGCCCAGGAAGAGCATTCTGCCATGATCGTTCAGGTTGTAAAGTAGCAAGTCTGAATGACTCATTATAATTAGTCTGGATGGCGACAAGATTCTTCAAGTCACCCAGCCTCTTATATTGATCTGTGAATGACACTGCAAGACCTTGCAGTCGGCCTGCTCGATCAGGATGTCCAGGTGGAGTCAGTCTGCTGCCTCCTGTCGTTCTTCAGTGCAGCTTCCAGGTCCTTCAGCTCACCCAGCCTCTATATCGATCTGTGAACGACACTGCAAGACCTTGCAGTCGGCCTGCTCGATCAGGATGTCCAGGTGGAGTCAGGTCTGCTGCCTCCTGGTTGTTCTTCAGTGCAGCTTCCAGGTCCTTCAGCTCACCCAGCCTCCGATATCGATCTGTGAACGACACTGCAAGACCTTGCAGTCGGCCTGCTCGATCAGGATGTCCAGGTGGAGTCAGGTCTGCTGCCTCCTGGTTGTTCTTCAGTGCAGCTTCCAGGTCCTTCAGCTCACCCAGCCTCGATATCGATCTGTGAACGACACTGCAAGACCTTGCAGTCGGCCTGCTCGATCAGGATGTCCAGGTGGAGTCAGGTCTGCTGCCTCCTGCTTGTTCTTCAGTGCAGCTTCCAGGTCCTTCAGCTCACCCAGCCTCCGATATCGATCTCTGAATGACACTGCAAGACCTTGCAGTCGGCCTGCTCGATCAGGATGTCCAGGTGGAGTCAGGTCTGCTGCCTCCTGGTTGTTCTTCAGTGCAGCTTCCAGGTCCTTCAGCTCACCCAGCCTCCGATATCGATCTGTGAACGACACTGCAAGACCTTGCAGTCGGCCTGCTCGATCAGGATGTCCAGGTGGAGTCAGGTCTGCTGCCTCCTGGTCGTTCTTCAGTGCAGCTTCCAGGTCCTTCAGCTCACCCAGCCTCGATATCGATCTGTCAATGACACTGCAAGACCTTGCAGTCGGCCTGCTCGATCAGGATGTCCAGGTGGAGTCAGGTCTGCTGCCTCCTGGTCGTTCTTCAGTGCAGCTTCCAGGTCCTTCAGCTCACCCAGCTCTGATATCGATCTCTGAACGACACTGCAAGACCTCGCAGTCGGCCTGCTCGATCAGGATGTCCAGGTGGAGTCAGGTCTGCTGCCTCCTGGTTGTTCTTCAGTGCAGCTTCCAGGTCCTTCAGCTCACCCAGCCTCCGATATCGATCTGTGAACGACACTGCAAGACCTTGCAGTCGGCCTGCTCGATCAGGATGTCCAGGTGGAGTCAGGTCTGCTGCCTCCTGCTTGTTCTTCAGTGCAGCTTCCAGGTCCTTCAGCTCACCCAGCCTCCGATATCGATCTCTGAATGACACTGCAAGACCTTGCAGTCGGCCTGCTCGATCAGGATGTCTAGGTGGAGTCAGGTCTGCTGCCTCCTGGTTGTTCTTCAGTGCAGCTTCCAGGTCCTTCAGCTCACCCAGCCTCCGATATCGATCTGTGAACGACACTGCAAGACCTTGCAGTCGGCCTGCTCGATCAGGATGTCCAGGTGGAGTCAGGTCTGCTGCCTCCTGGTCGTTCTTCAGTGCAGCTTCCAGGTCCTTCAGCTCACCCAGCCTCTGATATCGATCTGTCAATGACACTGCAAGACCTTGCAGTCGGCCTGCTCGATCAGGATGTCCAGGTGGAGTCAGGTCTGCTGCCTCCTGGTCGTTCTTCAGTGCAGCTTCCAGGTCCTTCAGCTCACCCAGCCTCTGATATCGATCTCTGAACGACACTGCAAGACCTCGCAGTCGGCCTGCTCGATCAGGATGTCCAGGTGGAGTCAGGTCTGCTGCCTCCTGGTTGTTCTTCAGTGCAGCTTCCAGGTCCTTCAGCTCACCCAGCCTCCGATATCGATCTGTGAACGACACTGCAAGACCTTGCAGTCGGCCTGCTCGATCAGGATGTCCAGGTGGAGTCAGGTCTGCTGCCTCCTGGTTGTTCTTCAGTGCAGCTTCCAGGTCCTTCAGCTCACCCAGCCTCTGATATCGATCTCTGAATGACACTGCAAGACCTTGCAGTCGGCCTGCTCGATCAGGATGTCCAGGTGGAGTCAGGTCTGCTGCCTCCTGGTTGTTCTTCAGTGCAGCTTCCAGGTCCTTCAGCTCACCCAGCCTCCGATATCGATCTGTGAACGACACTGCAAGACCTTGCAGTCGGCCTGCTCGATCAGGATGTCCAGGTGGAGTCAGGTCTGCTGCCTCCTGGTCGTTCTTCAGTGCAGCTTCCAGGTCCTTCAGCTTACCCAGCCTCCGATATCGATCTGTGAACGACACTGCAAGACCTTGCAGTCGGCCTGCTCGATCAGGATGTCCAGGTGGAGTCAGGTCTGCTGCCTCCTGGTTGTTCTTCAGTGCAGCTTCCAGGTCCTTCAGCTCACCCAGCCTCTGATATCGATCTCTGAACGACACTGCAAGACCTTGCAGTCGGCCTGCTCGATCAGGATGTCCAGGTGGAGTCAGGTCTGCTGCCTCCTGCTTGTTCTTCAGTGCAGCTTCCAGGTCCTTCAGCTCCCCCAGCCTCCGATATCGATCTCTGAACGACACTGCAAGACCGTGCAGTCGGCCTGCTCGATCAGGATGTCCAGGTGGAGTCAGGTCTGCTGCCTCCTGGTCGTTCTTCAGTGCAGCTTCCAGGTCCTTCAGCTCACCCAGCCTCCGATATCGATCTGTGAACGACACTGCAAGACCTTGCAGTCGGCCTGCTCGATCAGGATGTCCAGGTGGAGTCAGGTCTGCTGCCTCCTGGTTGTTCTTCAGTGCAGCTTCCAGGTCCTTCAGCTCACCCAGCCTCTGATATCGATCTGTCAATGACACTGCAAGACCTTGCAGTCGGCCTGCTCGATCAGGATGTCCAGGTGAAGCGAGGTCTACTGCCTCCTGCTTGATTTGCAGTACAGCCTCGAAGTCCTTCGAGTTACCCAACCTTTGATAGCGATCTGTCAGTGCCACACACAGGTTGTTTAATGCATTTGTTCGCTCAGAGTGTCCTTCTGCAGTTAGATCCAGCACCACCTGAAAGTGCTTCACTGCGGCTTCAAGGTCGTTCAAGTTGCCTGCCTCCCTATATCTCTGTCCAAAAGCTGTCCCCAACCACTGTTGATATCCTAGCTTATTTGGATCTCCTTGAGACATCTGTTCGATATGTTGTTGTACTGCTGCAATGTCTTCTGGATTTCTCCAATCCTGCAAAGTGATTCCAGCTTTCTAGTAACATATTCCTTTTGTGCACCCACCAGATCCTCGGAATTTTGTGCTTCATTACTGTCAGAGTCAGAGTCCTAGAATGGACTTTAGCTTCTGAATATGAATGGAATTCATTTTTTATTCACTAAATCTTCGGAATTTTGGTCTTCAGACTCCATTGTAATGGGGTCTGAAAGTGAAACATCCTGAGAGTTGGGTTGAGACATGCTCAAATCTGGTTCCTGTTTTAATTTAGTATATTTGCTATATATCCTTCACTTCAGAAACTCACCATATATCTAGCCACATTCTGCTGAGAGACTGACTGCCCTTTGAGGTCCTCAGAAGGAACATTTGGTGTGTCCTGCTTCCAGTCAGTCAGGTCAGAATAGGATGACACGGGATTTCCTCACAGTTTCCGTGTTTGCCATTTATAAGGTGCTAGATGGTAAGATAGGGGGCATGATAGAACGATGCTGATGATAGACTTATACAAAACCCTTAGCGCCGGAATGTCAGATGCTAGATGGTGTGAATTGATAAATGAATTGGTCTTGGGCGCCCATTTGGCGCCCATACACGCACCAGCCTCCTCTCCCCTTCTTTCACCCCATGGGTTGGCACACTGCTCTGAGTTTTGGTAGACATTTCTTTTGGTATTGGATTTCTATCTCCCATCGCTCCCAATATTTGCTCCCCGCTGCACTGAGTCCGCCATGCCACACGGATCTCATCACAGCTTAATGTCCGATGATTTCCCGAACCGAACTTTGGGAACACTAGTCCGATCATCGGCGTTTTCTTCCACCGCGTCTGGCTGGAAGCTGTTCACCTGCCAAGAAACTTCGGGTTGTTGATGTACACTTGCCTCGCATGCCGAGAGACTTTTAAAAAATAAAATGAATGTTCAGCATTATTACATAGTACAGTGTATACCGTAAAACCGCAGGCCGGAGTTCAACCGATTTGAAGTGCAGCCAATCACCGGCGTTGCAGTCTGGCCTATGTAATTGCAGGTGTGAAACTCCACCCAACTGATAGTCTCCGGCAGCGTATCCGTGGATCAGAAAATCCCGCAGCAGCTGTAAGGCTTGAACTTAAGGTATAAATTAGCGCCGTATTAAGCTGGGGATTCATCCAAGGCTGAGAACTGCGCATATAAAAGAGATGACTGTCGAAAAAAGGCCATTGCGCAACACCTGGGTGGGCCCACGGCGTATATAATACAACAAGAAACAACTTGAACCCCCGTTTTCAAGTCATGGGTGGATCCAGCTCGATTCCCATACGGCGCGTGTAATAATTCCTTCCTTTCATAAAAAGAGGGCGGCCGTTGACGTAGATACCGACTCGATGGGATTTTAATTTCTCGCACTCGCCGAAATACGACCGCCGAGATGCGTACTCGCCTCAAGGCTATGACCATCATGATCACCGTAGGGACTTTGGTATTTGGCTGATGACCATGACCGGACTCCGACTATCGGGCATCTACAAGGCTCCCCATGCACCCAGTGTTCATGGCCTCGAACGGGAATCCCTGCGGCAACTTCTTCGAGACTTGCCACATTTTCAATGGAGTTTGAGAATTGCTGGGTTCCAGTGATACCATGTCGTTCAAGTTCAATTTAATATGTATGCAGAACGAGCTGGAGGTTAAAGGTAATGTAAATGTACTCATTCATCCATTCGGCGAGCAGGCACACCGATTAAAATACCGCACTCTGCCCTACCCGGCTCTCCTTCTTTCTATCCTCGATCACGCGAAAACGACTCGAGGGTCGCGAACGCGGGGACGCGGCGATGCTGCGAATTCAACTCGAACAGTTGCGAAGTGAAGCAACAATAGGTGGGTCACTGTGGCCAGCTTTTATAGCATTCTCGGCTTTGTTATATCAGTGGGCGGCCGCGGCGTAGACACACACTCTCGTATTGGAATTTTGAACTCAAGTGAGTGTCCGCTTTCGTTCCCTCTCGCCCCAATCTGACTGTGATTACATTGCTTTCAGCATCACCAATAAAGTATCAAGTCCCACAACTGTATCCCATTTTTCCTCAAGCAATAAATACAGAACGGTCCATTTATCAACCCACGAACCACGGTTGAAATGTATTGGATGACTCGTACACATTCCTGACTTCGAGAGCACCGAAAGTCACCAGTGCCATGGTCACATAACTCGACAAAATCCGGAGGAATTCTGCAGCCCGAATCCACATCGCGTACGCCCACTGCACCGTTTGAACGGCGCGAGCCTTATCTGCCGGATTATTCTAATCAGCAACCCCCCACGTGAGGCCGAAGCGGAGGTTGAAAATGGGTTTGACACCGTTATCCCGCCTGTTGCCGTCGATTTTGGCCACATTTCGGGTGCGGAAGAGTGCAATATCTTCTAGGGTATGTGCCCGTGTCTCCTCCAATTTTTCGCGTTTTTTTCCCTGGCTATTTCTGAACTCTTTTGACTTCCAGCAGAGCCAAAGTGTGAAAATGCGATTGATTCCCGGATTTCAGCCCCAAAAAATCGAGTAGCTGTCTCGAGTGTTTCCTCCTTCGAAAGAATTTTGTAACATTATTCAGGCCTTTTTTCGTCGCCAAGAAGAGCCCGAACACGTCCCGACCCTTCCCGCCACTGCTGCCATCAGATCTGGACTCACAAATCAGAGGGTTGCTGAATAGCAGCAACCCCCTGTACATCAGCAAGGGGGGTTGTTGTTTAGAATTATCTTTATCTGCCGGCATGATGGGATCAGCCCGTAAAATGATGTGACAACCTGCTTGTGTCCAACCACCGCCGTTCTGGCGGCAGGCCGACCCCGCTCTCTCATTGAACGGCCTCTCCTCCGTCCCCGGCCCACCCCGCACTCTCCGATCCCGAATTTGGATGTGGATGACGACGCTGATCGCGGTACAACTCGATCAAAGTGCGACCAAAAACCTTGCGAAAGAATTGTCTCCGTGCTGCGAGACCCGCGGAGTCTTTTGCGAACGCTTGGGTAGCGGCTGCGCGCCCCGACGACTCGGACGGATGGCCTCGTTCCCGGACATCCATCTGGCGTGCGTCACCCGCCTCTTGCCGCTTCAAGCCTGCGCTTGAAAAGAAAAGCTCACTCACTATCGCTCGTCTATCGATCCTGCACCGATTCTGACGCTCCGCCCCGCCAGCGACGATCCAGACCGGGCTCGTAACGTGCGCTCTCCTTCATTCGTTCGTTGTGTTCCCCCTTCTCTCCACCTACGCTGACTCGTTCGCTCCACTGCTCCTGCTTACGATGACGATGCAATACTCGCTGACTCGCTCGCCCACAGCTCGATCTTCAGTGTCCTCGACGTGATTTTTTTACGGTTTCCTGTGCGTCTTTCCCTCCCGTTTGTGATTGTCATTGGGCTGATGAATCATTTTTGAAGCATCATGCGATGTACGTCCCCTCCTCCCGTCTGCGCTCGCGCGCGCGTCCCGCTCCCTCCCAGCTCCGCTCCACGTCTCACATCCCCAATCCCACGTTCTACGACCGTCGAGTATCCCATCCTCTGCTCCTTCTACGCCCGTCAAGTGGACCGACCTCCTACTGCCCGCATCCCACGTCCCACATCCTCCACTCTTCCGTCTCCCTCCCTCCGTTCCCTGCTCCTCCTCCGCCTCCTCCGTCCCCGCCCTCTCTCCCCTCCAGTTCCCTCTCCACTCGCTCTCCCTCCCACCCTCCTTCCCCTCCCATCCCCACTTCTCCTCCTCCCCCCTCCTTTTTCCCCTTCCTCCCCAAACTAAACTAACCCCAAAAAGAAACTTCCTCCCGACCTCCCCTCTCCAGGCTCTACTCCAACGCGCTCCTCTCCACGCTCAACGCTCAACGCGTGCGTGCGCCTCGGGCGCGGGGCGATGGCAGTGTCTACTGGGTCTAGTGTGCCCTCTGACTCCGTCATACGTGGACGCGGAGGAGGGAGGGGGCAGTAGGGCTGGTGTTCGAGGATTGGGGCTGGCGATGGCGATGACGAGCAAGGGCGGGGAGGTGGAGACGGAGGGGGAGACGACAACGATGAATGGGACGGGCACGGGCACGGGCGAGGAGGGGACATCACGGAGGTGGGGACAGGCACGGGGAGTTTTGTGGGGTTTAGTGGGTGCGTGCTTTTGCTTGATTTGCTCTTCCTCCTCGCCTCGCCGCTCCGCAGACACTAACCCACCACAGGGCTCCTCAACGTCAACGTCGACGCGCGTCCTCTCTTAATGGTTTTTGGTTTCGTGTTTCTGGCTCGCTGTCGCATTCGCATCGCATCGCATGTACATACCACCGCACTCGTCTCGTCTCGTCTCGTCTCGCTACCATATCTATTCCTATCGACGTGCACTACTTATACTTACGCCTCGTCCGCCCAACCTTCGTCGCCCCTCACTTCCTCGTCGCCCACCCTCTCTTCCCCACTTCCCCGCCAGCTCATCCGCACATCCGCGCCATACACCACCCGCGCGCATACTCATCGTCTGGAATCCTTCACCTATCGTTATGTAGTTACTGTAATCTTCCACCTCCAAACCGTACGGGCCAAGTACTGGCAGATCTGTGTACATACATGTACTTTTATGCACATGGACTCGGATTCGGACGTCGTCTGGAACGAACTTTCGAGGTGACAGCGCAGACATGCGCACGGACCAGCCAGTTGGACTTGGCTTGCTCTCGCGTCGATGAGTTGGCGCAGGGTCTGCGAGATATATCGCGGGACGTGGAATCGACGTCGGAAGTCAACTGATATGATATGGATGGATGGTTCACCAGCGACTCGGGGAGTATAATATTTATACGATAAATCCGCTCCTCCGAGTCGGGTGCGTTGCTCGAGCACTTGTAAATTTTGTTTCTCGATCGCCATGCCGCACAGGCACAGTGAATGAGGTTTGGCACAAAAATTAGGAATTTGAAAACATTGGATGTGGGAGACACGGAATCCACGAATAGGCTGCTCTTGCGAATTGGTGGGCGAATCGGATCTAGATTACAGGACCAGATCTGGAATATTTGAGTTCGAGTGGGACAGCAACAGCAGGGTTTCAGTTTAAACCGCATCGTGTCCTACGAGACCCCTGGGTTTAAACCGGTTTGAACCATAATGGTTCAAACCGTGACTGTTCCTCCTATAGATCTTGCCTCTAACTGTGCGGTTTGAACCCAGTTGGAACCGTGATGGCTTAAACCGGTTGGAACCACTAATGGTTCCAGCTGGTTTAAACCACTGACCAGTTGGAACCATCAATGGTTTAAGCCGGTTGGAACCATCAGTGGTTTAAACCGGTTTGAACCAAAGTTGTTTGGACATGTTTTTCTTTTTTTGTCCTTGACTCTTTTTTTCCTCCTCTCTTAATATTAGCAACCACCTGCCTCCCAATCGCCCGACTCCTTCCAAAAAAGGAAATTCATATCATTTGGACTCAAAAACTCACAGAAAAATTGTGAATAATTGCGAAAAAATGGTCTAAGGCACAGATAGGTTAGTAGATGGCATCCACCAAAAATGGAAATCCATTAAAAAAAAATGAAAGTTGTATCATTGAGCACTACAATGTTGACCATTTGACTATGGTGATCAGCTCATTGGTTGGGCCAAAAAAGGCCAAAAACTTTCAACAACACGGTTCGTTTTAGGGAATGATTGGGTCATGTCTCAGTAACTGCTGGATGGATTCTTGTGATTCTAGTACTGTTAGAAAGCAGCTGACCAGGGCTTTCAGATGGGGTTATTCACCAGCTATTTTTATCTTTATTTAGAATGATTTGGCTTGTATCTTGGGAACTGCTGGATGAATGATCCTCTCAAGAAAATCCCTGATATCTCAACAGCAGTATTTTTGTATAGTTAGCAACAAGTGTCACTTGAAAGTGCTCATTCACCTCTGTGCCACAATCATGGGAATCAATCCAGCAGTTTCCGAGATACCAGCCAAATCATTCTAAATAAAGATAAAAATAGCTGGTGAATAACCCCATCTGAAAGCCCTGGTCAGCTGCTTTCTAACACTAGAATCACGAGAATCCATCCAGCAGTTACTGAGACATGGCCCAATCATTCCCTAAAACGAACCATGTTGTCGAAAGTTTTTGGCCTTTTTTGGCCCAACCAATGAGCTGATCACCATAGTCAAATGGTCAACATTGTAGTGCTCAATGAGGGCTACAACTTTCCATTTTTGGTGGATGCCATCTACTAACCTATTTGTGCCTTAGACCATTTTTTCGCAATTATTCACAATTTTTCTGTGAGTTTTTGAGTCCAAATGATATGAATTTCCTTTTTTGGAAGGAGTCGGGCGATTGGGAGGCAGGCGGTCACTAATATTAAGAGAGGAGGAAAAAAAGAGTCAAGGACAAAAAAAGAAAAACATGTCCAAACAACTTTGGTTCAAACCGGTTTAAACCACTGATGGTTCCAACCGGCTTAAACCATTGATGGTTCCAACTGGTTTAAACCATCACGGTTCCAACTGGGTTCAAACTGCACAGTTAGAGGCAAGATCTATAGGAGGAACAGTCATGGTTTGAACCATTATGGTTCAAACCGGTTTAAACCCAGGGGTCTCGTAGGACACGATGCGGTTTAAACCGGAACCCTGCTACGGTACAGTGGGATGATTTGATTTTGGACCCACTGGATGGTGAACCAGCATATCAGTGTGCGGGGACACTTACTCTGCGGGTGTGAGAGAGATGTACACGAGTTTCTTGAAATTTTGCGAGCCTCAGAACAACGAGCTCAGTGAGAGGCGGGAATTGAGCCGGTAAAATTGTTGAAATCAAATTTCAAGAACATAACATTTGGTACTACAGAGCAAGAACATACACGATCCCTCCCCGGTCAAAACTTGTCACCTTGTCCGCTGTAAAAAGGAAGGAATTAGCGCTGAAGGTGAAATCCTGCTTCGCGTCCAACAAAAGCTTCCGAGCTTCTGCGTCCTGTGCGAACTGCAGGCGATCGTCAGACAGAGCCAGAGAACATAGAATATACATACCTCGATGACGCTAGCCAAGTTCTAAGAACGAGTTGAAATTGGAATCGGAAGCCGTGCATAAAATTGGAATTGGAAGAAGCGTACCGCACTTTTCCCGCATCTGAGAATGATGAGTTCGAGCGGCGGGTGGCCGTGGTCGTCCATGACGGTATTCTGCACCCACTGGCCATGGACTGCACACAATGAGCTCGCTCGGGGGCCGAATAATTATAATGGAGAGCCGACCCATGGCCACCAGGTCATATTTCCGGAAGGTCTTCTGTGTCGAAGGCAGGACAGTGGACTTGTCGAGCATCGGGTGAAATTTTGGGCGTATTGCTCTGGAGACAGAATATGCGGCACTCAGAAGATTCCTACGGTGAGCCGTTTTGCGCGCCGTCGGGGGATGCGGATGCGGAGTCGATCTTCGCGACGACGTCCGCAGAAAAGGTGCAGATAGCAGATACCACCACTCTGGAGGCCGAGTTCTTTGCCACTGTCGAAGACCTTCTGTACCTCTGCGTCGCTGAAAACCTTGAGAGGGATTGAATCCAGAATAGACGAGATTGAAAAAATGGGACATACGGCGAGTAAATGAGCTGCACTCTGAGTGGAACAGATCAGCAGGTATTTATCGTTAAGTAATGGATATGTAGCGAATGCACCCCACTTTCCATCGCGCTTACGACGATAGGCTCGGGTGGTAGAAACCCGAATTCCTTGACCTGTTCCTCCCACAGCTCGTTCTGAAGCAGCTGGCACCCAGAGGAAAAAAATAAATATGTAGGTGTTATCATCCTCAGCCTTGACGCACCATCTCGAGCTTCAGCATGTTCCGCTGCAAAAGGGGAAGCACAAGTAAACGGTCCACGACAGCCTCGAGTTTGGCCTCGAAATCCTTCTTCGAGAGACCGGGGGGCGCTTTGTGGACGCCAAAGGCGTGGAAGGGATGCGGTCATTTCGGATGGCGGGTGGCATGGGATTGGGGAAGAGACGACCTAAGAGTTGGGAGGACGCTCTCTGTGACTTTATATGTATTCGTTGTGTATTCGTGAAGTACGGGTGGTCGGCATGATGTCATAGCGTAAAGGTGTCGCCCTTGAAGCTTCGCGAGTCTCTTGAAAGCGGACAATAGTTCCACCGCCTTGAGTACATTTAGTAGGACCCTTGGTTTGAGGCACCTTCGTGGAGAGAAGTACTGTCATGGGACCCAGAGAGAGCAACAATAACCAAGAGAGATTTCCGACGCCCTTAGAATAATCATAATGGCAGGCTACAGCCGACCCACCAGGTCAAATTTCTTCGAAGGCAGGGCGGTGAACTTCAAGTTGTCGAGCATTGGGTGCATTTTTTGGGTGTATTGCTCTGAAGACAGAATATGCGGCACTCGGAAGATTCCTACGGTGTGGACGGGCCCTAAGCCGTTTTGCGCGCCGTCGGGGGATGCAGATGCGAAGTCGGTCTTCGGGATGACGTCCGCAGAAAAGGTGCAGATACCACCACTCGGAGGCCGAGTTCTTTGCCGCTGTCGAAGACCTTCTGCACCTCCGCGTCGCAGAACACCTTGAGAGGGATCGAAATCGAGAATGGCCGAGATTGAAATAATGGACATACTGCGAGTAAATAATTTGCAATCTGGGTGGAACAGATCAGTAGGTGTTTATTGTTGGCGGGACATGTAGCGAACACACCTCACTTTCCATCGCGATCACGGCGATAGGCTCGGGCGGTAGAAACTCAAATTCTTTGACTTATTCATCCCACAGCTCGTTCTGGAGCAGCTGCAACCGAGAAAAGAAGAGGTTTGTAGGTGTTTATCATCCTCAGCCTTGACGCACCATCTCAAGCTTCAGCACGTTCCGCTGCACGACAATTCTCACTCAAAAAAGTGCTGAAAAAGTTTTGAATTTTTCACCCACTTTTTCAGTGAAAAATGGGTGAAAAAAAATGGACATTTTTCACCCATTTTTCCGCTGAAAATTTTGAAATGCCCAACCAGTGGTGGCTGTGCTAATCACGGTTGGCGAAGCGGCTAGGACATTTGGTCATCATTTTTGGTGGTCCCACCAAAGATGAGTTGGGACTTGATAGAATATGACCCTCAGCTCCACCTGACCTTGAAAAAAAGTGTTCAAAGTTCCTAAGTAAAAATTGAATAGTTTTCAATTCTAAGCTATACTTGTTTTCCGACTTTAGGTGAAGGTCGTGCTCATCGTCAACTGGTCCGTGCGCAGACAGCAAGTACGATCTTCACCAAATGTCAAATAAACAAGTTGGGCGCATTCGATTCAGAATTCAAAACTATTCATCTTTCTCTATAACAATTTTTACGCTTTTTCCAAGGTTTGAGGGTCCATTCTACGAAGTCCCAGCAGGACCACCAAAAATGATGACCAGATGTTCCAGTCGTTTTAGGAACCTTTTTGATCCCTTTGCTTGTCTCGTGATCAAAAAGTTGGTTGCCTAAAACAGACTGGTTGCGAGTCTAGCTGATCAACCCCGCAAAAGCCTGATCAGCCTATCAGCCTATATGTCAGCTGATATTTTCTGGCTAGTCAATTTTGGATTTTCTAACATGTTGAGCGAGCACAGAGCACAGCAGTCCAGCTTTCCTTCCAGCACATCACGGGAGGGAGCCTCCTCGTTGAGCCGCTGCCGCTGCCTGGCGTGGAGGAGGTTGCACTGGTGGATTTGCAGGATGGGATTACAATGAAGCAGATGTATACTGTGTGGAAAAAGGATTGATTGAGGGACAGATGAAGCTCTGCCATAGTGATACATATTTGGAATTGCTAACCTGTACAGAACTAACCATTCTATACACTGAGTCTTTACTACTATCTTTAGCTGTACTGACTATAGACTCCAACACTGAGATGTGTATTCACATCGCTATATATTCAACTTCGACTTCGAACTTGACCTGAAATGGTTATCCCTCGCTGGCCCCGAGGAGTGGAATTTTTTTAAAGAAAACAGAACAAATGTATATGTAGGCATTTAGGCACATCCAAATGATGTGGATTTTTGTCCGGTAATGCTAAGGTAGGTTCTGAAAGATGTCATAGAGTCAGAATCCTCAACAGTTTGGTCTATCGTGCTTGTAAACACATCGGTACAATGGGCAAATACATTGCAATAAGAACATTGTGATATTTGAATCCAGCGCTGAACTCATTGCAAATCAGACTCTACGACATTTTTTGTAATGTGCCAATGCCTCCCTTGACCAAAATCCATGTCGTTTTAACAAGTCTATATGTCTATAGGCAGCATTAGGGGCAGTCAGAGTAGCGGATTAAGGCGCGATTCAGGCGCGATTCAGGCAACGATTGTAGAATTAAAAATAGCCATAATCGCCCATAATCGTGTGAAAATCGTTGTCAATTTTGACCGCCGCAGCTCGATTTCGATTATGCTGTGATTATGGACGCGATTCTACGCGTAAAATAATTTCCACCTGTCAACGCGTCCGGCATGGCCACCTGTGGTCATCTAGCCCGACGTACAGCCCGTGGCATTGAGGCCTTGTTAAAGGCCTATGATGTATAGAATAACAAAGGCCGGCAGTGTCGTGTCCTCTTGGGCCAACGTGCCGCAGCCCGCATCCGGAGAGAAAATCCACGAGAACCTTTCCCTTGCATAGACCTCGATGCTCAATAAATAAATGACAAATTATATTTTGGTTGGTCAGCACAGTCACAAACGAAGTGTAGTCAAGTTAAGAAATGAAGGGAACGAGAATCGCGAATCATTTCTTAATCAGCTCCAGAGACGATTCGACAATTCTGCGCGATTCTGCGCGATTCACGATTTTGGCGATTCTCCCACGCTTCAATAAATTCAGAATCGTTCCAGAATCGTTGACCAGAATCGCGGCTAAATAGGGGGGGTCAAATATCGCTTTTTTTGGCCGATTCTCGTGTCGATTCTCGGTCGATTCTTTTTTGAGAATCGATCAAGAATCGGCTCAAGTGTCAAGTACCGGATACCGAGGTGGCCGGAGGGGCCGAGGTTACGGGAAGTCCGAAGGTCGGGAGACAAATAGAATAAGTCCAGCGGGGCCGACCGGGCCCGTACGGTGGTGTCGACTATATGATGTAGGAATGGGCTTTGGCTTCAGCTCGTGCGCTGCACCCTTCACTACGCCCGGAGCCCGATTTCAGAGCGGAGTTCCGAAGAGTATGCCAGAGGAGTAGACACAATCTTAGTTGATATTCAAACTGAACTACAACTACGATACAGGTCACTATTTATAGTGATATACAAAACTAAAGGAGATATAATGTAATTGGCAACACGACCGGAGGTCCGTGATGCGGTTGAGTCAAAGCATAGCCTAGCATAGCATAAGTGTGGAGAATAGGTTACCGGAACATCCGGAAACTGATGTGAGTCAATGAGCATATGGAAAGGCTGTGGTAGATACGATGCTGTGAGTATCAATCGGCAGAGTTACGGGCCCACTCGGGCCCGGATACGGTCCGCGGTCCGGGATCGTGACACGGCACGTGACAGTATCCCCCTCTTAAGGCCGAACCCATGAGGCCATAAGCCGGAATGCCGTTTCGGAGTACTCCGCGATCACTGTATAGGTTCACGTGACGAACGGATCAAGAAAAAACTTCTTGTCCTCAAACCGCCACCACCATCCTCCATTTTCCCCGTCGCTCCATCCCCATGGCCCCGAAAGACACCGGCAAAGGTCTAAATGAAAGCACGGCCGAATTCCACGAGCGCCTCGTTCAAATGAACGGAGCAGATGCAGAGGGTCTGTCGGAGGACAACCAGATCCTGCGCATTAATTTGCGCAAGGCGAAGAGGGAGGCGGAGGAGAAACGGGCCCGGGATGATGAGGCCCGGAGACTCCGGGAGTTGCAGGAAAAGAAACGGGAGGACGATGAGAGGAAGCAGAAGGAGGCCGAGAAAGCCAGGAAGAAGGCGGAGAAGAGTAAGGAAAAGAAGAAGCAGGACCGGGACGGGGCCGCGGTTAGCGACGAGGGCGAGACGGATGCGCCGAAGAGAAAGAAACCCAAGGTCGGGGAATACAACCCCAAGGTACGTCGCAGTGCGGGGCTCCGAATGGTACTGACTTCAACTTGGTTTTTAGTGCGAAAGGTGCGAAAAATCCGGGGCTCCGTGCGTCCCCCAGCCACAAGGTCGCAGCCGCGCATGCGATGCGTGCTCCAAGGCGAAGGCAAAGTGCAGCCTGTCCGACGGGGACTCCGCTGCAGGACTGTCGGGGCTCGCCGGAGCCTTCCAAGGACTCTCGGACTCCTTCGACGAGTTCTTGGTGGAACAGAGGGCGCAGTGGGAGTGGGAGAGGAAGGAGAAGGAGCTCCACGACGGGCATGTGGAGAAGAGTTTCGATAACATCGAGAAACTCCTTGGCCAACAAGTGCTCGCGTCGCAGGCGTCCGCCGGAGCCCTCCAGCACATGGCGCGCATGTTGGAGTCCTTCGTCCGGCGAAGCAGCCCGGACTTTATGGCTACCATGCCGGCGGGGCCGCCGGAGTACATCCCGATTGCGTCCAGGTGGAAGAAGAAAAAGACGGCAGACAAGGAGGACAAGGGGGAAGGTGGATCGGGTAGTAAGGAGAAGGAAAAAGAGGATGAGGGTGGAGACAAGGAGGGCGAGGGTACGGGGCCGGACGGCCCCGCGATGTCGTGAACTTGTAATATACATATTTTTTCCGCAATAATGGTTTTTTTGATGCTTGTAAAACATAATAATAAGTAAAAGAAAACAAGAAAGTTTCTTAAAGGAAAAACGCTCAGAAGACCTTCATTGCGTAAAAACCTGTGAGACGCTCGACGAGAAGCGGAGTTCCGATGTTCATGAGGGACCCGGACGGTCCGGATATTTGGCGTGGTATTCTTCAACGAGTTCGGATGCGTTATCCAACTCACTGGCTTTCAACCAATCCGTTTCCTCGGGCGATCCGGTGTAACCGTCCCAACGAACGAGGTACATAAGCGGAGGTTTCCGACGACGGTCGAACTTGCTATCCAGAATCTCTGCGATTTTGTACTCGAGTTCACCTTCAACTTCAATAGGAGGAGGCGGAGGCCGAACACGTCCGGGTATAGTGTCGGGATGTCCGGGTTCGAGTTGGGAGATATGAAATACTGGATGGATTTGGCGCATGTCTCGGGGTAGTTTGACGGTAAAAGAAGCCGGTCCGGGCTGGGCGATAACTTCGTAGGGACCATAGAAGATTTCTGAGAACTTCTTGGCTGGTCGGGCTGTCCGAAAGCCAGCAGTGTTAATATAGACTTCATCACCGATAGAAATCTTTGGATCCGGAGTCCTCCGTTTGTCTGCAGGACCCTGATAGCGCTTTTGTGCAGCGCTCATCTGGTTGCGGAGCTCTTGATGTAAGGAATCCAGGTCAGTGACAAAATCGCGGGCCCGGGCGGACATAATATCGCGCTCGGGGTGTACTGTGACTGAGGGATGATAGCCCTTGTTGGCAAAGAACGGGGACACTCCGGTAGTATCATGCGGGGTGTTATTGTATGCGAACTCGCCAAGGGGAAGAAGCGGAGCCCAGTTGTCCTGCTGATAGTTGCAGTACATCCGGATATATTGTTCCAAAATCTGGTTGACGCGCTCGGTCTGTCCGTCGGCTGATGGATGGTAGCCAGCGGTGAAGTGAAGACGCATTCCAAGCGCTTCGCCCAGGGAACGGAAGAAATGATTAACAAACTCGGAGCCCCGGTCGCAAGTGACATGATTGGGGACTCCATGCTTGGAGAAGACATGAAGGACGAATAAGTGAGCCAACTCGGACGCCGTGAGTTTTCCGTGGCAGGGAATGAAGAGTCCCATTTTAGAGAGACGGTCGACAATAACAAGAATGCTGGTATAACCATCAGAGAGCGGTAATTGCTCAATGAAATCCATGGATATAGAATCCCACGGACGCTCCGGGACAGGAAGTTGCCGTAGGAGTCCGTAAGGTCGATGGTGAGTGTATTTGCCGCGTTTACAAAGAACGCAAGCTCGTACATAACCTTTGACGAAAGCCCGGAGGCCCGGCCATACGTACTCCTGACGGACTAGGGTGAGAGTCTTGTTCTGGCCCCAGTGTCCTGAGATCTGATGATCATGCTTGTCGAGTAGAACCCTGAGTCGGAGTTCCGCAGAATCGGGAACATAAATGCGTCCATCTTGATAGAGAAGGCCATCTCGGGTTACCCACCGGGGGTCCGAGGTATCGTTAAGACGACGTGAAGCAATCGAGTCCGCCGGAAGAGCCGCTCGTATGTCCGCATGTAGTTGATTAACATCCATTATCTGCGCCGCTCGGAGTGCCGGTTCATAGAAGTAAGAGGCACGGAGAGACGCACCCAGTTGATCCTGAGTGAATACTGGTCGGAAATTATGCGGATTTGCACTGGCGTAGCCACTATCCCCCTCTTTTGGGTAGACGTCCCACCGTCTAGTGAGAGCATCGGGCTTTCCGCCGAGCCGGCCTGGCCGGAAACGAAGGATAAAATTGAAAGCGTGAAGGAATTCCGACCACCGGGCTTGCTGGCGAGTCAGAAGTTTTGTCGTAGCAAAGTATTCCAGGTTTTTGTGATCAGTAACCACATCAATAGCGGGTACCGCACCCTCCAGATAACGGCGCCAGACGCGGAAGGCTTCAAAAATCGCAAGGAGCTCTTTATCGTGCACGTCATAATTGAGCTCCGCCGGAGTGAGCGTCCGCGAATGAAAAGCCATGGGCCGGATTTCTCCGTCGGGGCAGGTGATGGAAAGAATAGCCGCTATGGCATAGTCGGAGGCGTCCGACTCGAGTGTCAACTGGGCGCCTGGAATCCAATGAGTCAAAATGGGGGCAGAAGTAAAAGCAATTTTAAGCGCATCAAACGCCTTTTGGCATTCGGGTGACCAGACCCAACGTTCCGACTTTCGGGTTAGCCGCGTAAGAGGCACCACAATGTCGGAGTATCCGGCGATAAATCGTCGGTAGAAATTTGCGAAGCCAAGGAAAGACTGAACGTCTTTGACTTTGCGGGGCTCCGGCCAGTCACGAATAACCTGAACCTTGGACTCATCCATAGTGAGACCCTCGGGTGAAAGAATATACCCGAGGAATTCCACTGTCTCAACGCTGAAAGCGCACTTCTTGAGCGAAGCAAAGAGACCGGCTTTCCGAAGGCGTTTAAGCACTTCACGGACATGCCGTTTGTGGTCCTCCGGATTTTCCGAGAAGATTAGGATGTCATCCAGATATACAACGACATTAACGTCGAGGAGGTCCGAGAAAAGGTCGTTCATAAAACGCTGGAAAGCAGCAGGGGCGTTGGTAAGACCCTCGGGCATGACACGCCACTCAAAAGAGCCATAGCGAGTTCGAAAAGTGGTTTTCCATTCATCCCCCTCGGCAATCCGGACAAGATGGTAGGCGTGTTTCAGGTCAATTTTAGTGAAGACCTTAGCGCTACGCCCCGCATCCAGGAGGTCCGAAATGAGAGGAAGTGGGTATCGGTCCTTCCGGGTGATACGATTCAGAGCCCGGAAGTCCACACAGAGTCGAAGTTCGCCTGATTTCTTTTTGACGAAGAGAATCGGGGCCCCGTGAGGGGAGGTAGATTGTCGAATGAAGCCGTTGTTGAGGTTCTTGTCAAGGAACTCTCGGAGGGCCGCTAGCTCAACCTGCGAAAGGGAGTATATGGGACCAGGCGGCGGAGCCGCCCCGTCCTCAAGGTCGATCTTGAGATCGTATGGCCGATGGGGTGCTAACTTTTCTGACTCAGAGGCCGAGAAAACATCAGCATAGTCGTGGTACTCCGGTGGAAGCGCGGACAAGTCCGGAGTTTCCGATGTACCGGAGGACCGTCCTAACACCTCTGAGAGGCCTAGGCGGTAGAGTTGACTGCCTTTAGCGCGTAATGCGCTAGCAAAAGCAGCTGCTCCAATGAAGGAGATCGACGGGGGTGGAGCATCGACCGTTGGAGCATCAGGAATTTCCACTGAAGGAGGGATAGGATCGGCTGAAACCGACGGAAGGCCTCCGGCCGGGGCCGGAGGTGGATCAACAGAGCAAGGTGAGCGGAAAGAGATTTGGCCAGATGCCCAGTCAATCAACGGATTGTAGCGGGTCAGCCAAGAGTATCCAAGAACAACAGAGCAAGTAGAATCCAGAGTTGTGACATATAATTCAACCGGAGTTGAGTCACCAGAAGGGAAATTGATGTTCAGGGACACCTTTTCCGAAATGACGGTCCCGGAGGAGCCGTCCAAGAGACGTAGACCGATCGGAGGAATAGAAACGCGCGTGAGATTATTGGTGGTACAGAGAACAGGATCTATAAAGCAGTCGGACGACCCGGAATCTATAAGAGACCGGAACTCCGTGGGTATCTGCGAAGAAGTTAACATAGGGCATAGGGAGTTGGGATTCGTAAGAGCAGAGGCATTAAGTCGTAAAAGAGGTTTGGCCGCACGATCGAGGAACGTTTCACGACCCTCGGGTCGTGCGGAGTCCCGAGAGTCGCTACTCAGTTTCCCGACTGGGAAGTAGCGGCAGCGGGAGTGGATGCAGGAGTGGAGGTCGAGGTTGTAGTGGCGGCGCGTCCGGCTGCCTTACGCTTGGGACAATCAGCACTCTGATGTCCTTTACCTCCACAAAGCAAACACAGATTTTCAGCAATCCGACGGGCCTTTTCGGCAGGCAAGAGTTTGCCATCGGGGCCCAGCACCTTCGCATATGGTTTCTCCGTAGTCGAAGTTGAAGCTTGAGCGGGGGATCCGCCGGAGTTCCCTCCGTTCCCCCCGCCGCCCTTCTTCTTCTTCTTGGAATCACCATGTTTAGGTGACGAATTGTCGGTACTGGGCTTTCCGCCGGAGTCCGGAGTTTTGGATGTAGACGGGGCCGGATTCCGTCCACGGCGAAGTTCCTGCTCCTTCTGCCATTCCCAATGGGAGGCGTCGATGGTTTGAGCAGAGACTTTGAGCACACCGAGTTCGGTCGGCTTTCCGCCGGGAAGATCACGAAGTTTGACCTGAATGCGCTCGGGAAGGCCGTCATAAAAGACCTTCCGGAGGGCCTGGTTGTTCCATTCTGTGAGCTGTGAGAGCTTGTTGAAACGAACCAAGTACTTTTGGATGTGCTGGTTTGAACCCATCCGGAGAGCGACAATTTCGTTCTCGGCGTCCTGCCGGGGATCGAAAGTTCCAAAATTGAGCTGGAGCTCCGAAACGAAAGCATCATAGTTATTGAGCCAGATGGGAACATTGTGGGGGTCGGGATTGACCATGGAAGGCTCGAACCATCCGAGAGCATCTCCGGTGAGATAGGAGATCATGTAGTTGACCTTCTGCGCATCTCGAACGAACGCCGTCGGGCGATCATTAAAATTGAGGATGCCTTGAAAAAGGAAGGTACGGAGTTTCTCGGGGTCCTTTCCATCGAAAGTCTCGGGGTCCCGTACGCGGGCCCGAGCTTTGTCCCGAGAGGGACCTTGTTGTTGCTGTTGGTGCTGATTGAGCACCCTTCCAAGGCCACGGCCTATGGCCGTAGACATGGCCCTGAAGAAATCAGCAGGGTTATCCCTGTCGAAGTTTTCCCAACGGGGAGAAGACGGTTCGGAATCTCCGTCATTTCCGCCACCACCACCTCCGTTTCCGCCATCCCCATCCCCACCTCCGCCATTACCGCCTCTATTGCTCCCATTGTTATTGTCGTTGCCAGCGTTACTTGGATTATCCGGTGGGTCCCTTGGTATGTCCCTCGGAGTACCGTCCTCATACCGGAATGGATTGGAATGATGCCTAGGGCGATCTTCCCAAGGACCACGGGGAGTCCGGGGACGTGGAGGAGGAGACCGATCGAAATTCAAAGGGCTGGCTTGACGCCGATGTCTATGTGCATGAGAAGCAGAATCATCAATGTCAACAAGAGGAGAGGCAGAAGTATGATGTGAATGGACGGAGGCATGGCGAGAATGTAGGGAAGGTGGATTAGGTACGGGGGCTGGTGCGGGGCCCGGTACTGGTCCGGGTGCTGGGACGAAAGTGGGAGTGGCCCAGGATGTGTATAAGTCCTGGTTCCTGGTACTGGACCGGGTGCCGGTACGAAAGTAGGAGTAGGAGCAGGACGTGTATGAGTCCTGGTTCCCATGTTGCCAGAAATATGGGAGTTTTGTCGAGTATAAAAAGACGAACGAATTTCCTGACTGGCTGTATCTCGGAGGTCCGCAGCGTAAGTGTCGCGGTTAAATCCACTTGTTCGTCGGGCCCGGAACTCGTTCAAATTAGCCTCGTGTGCACGTTGTTGTGCTTCTACTTCGGCTGGAGGAGTTAGATTGAGTCTGGCAAGACGATCGAGATACCGCTGCGTTCTTTCTTGGGCTTGAACGTTTGCAGGCAAGGACATAAAAATGTGGGCGTAAGAAGAGTGAGTTTGAATATACTGTCAAGTACCGGATACCGAGGTGGCCGGAGGGGCCGAGGTTACGGGAAGTCCGAAGGTCGGGAGACAAATAGAATAAGTCCAGCGGGGCCGACCGGGCCCGTACGGTGGTGTCGACTATATGATGTAGGAATGGGCTTTGGCTTCAGCTCGTGCGCTGCGCCCTTCACTACGCCCGGAGCCCGATTTCAGAGCGGAGTTCCGAAGAGTATGCCAGAGGAGTAGACACAATCTTAGTTGATATTCAAACTGAACTACAACTACGATACAGGTCACTATTTATAGTGATATACAAAACTAAAGGAGATATAATGTAATTGGCAACACGACCGGAGGTCCGTGATGCGGTTGAGTCAAAGCATAGCCTAGCATAGCATAAGTGTGGAGAATAGGTTACCGGAACATCCGGAAACTGATGTGAGTCAATGAGCATATGGAAAGGCTGTGGTAGATACGATGCTGTGAGTATCAATCGGCAGAGTTACGGGCCCGCTCGGGCCCGGATACGGTCCGCGGTCCGGGATCGTGACACGGCACGTGACAGTTGACCACCCCCGATTCTCCTCTCGATTTTGCCGATTCTTATTCGATTTTAACTACGACAAGTACGTGGTAAGATAAAAGTAAAAATACATTTTATTTCTGCAAATGACGCGTGACACCCCGACTGTCGGCGCACCAGGCCCGCTGTCGATACCGCCGTTGTCTTCGCTATCGTCAAATTTTTTTCTGCCTCTTGCGTGGCGCCTTGGCGCCTTGAGCGGCAGCACATTGCGACTTGGGCCGACCTGTCCCACAAATTCGAGGTGGCTAAGTGGCTTGAGCCATGTAGAAAAAGGCCGAACAAAATAATATATTATGTAATTCAAATCATGAAGTGGACGCTCGTTTGAGAGATATCTAGGGTTAGGGTGATTCACCGATTCTCCAACAGAACGCCTCCAGAGGCGTTCCACCGATTCTGACGATTCATCGATTCTTGAACAAAATCGGCTACAGAATCGGAAAAAAAATCGGTGCGTGAATCGGTCCAAAAAAGCGATATTTGACCCCCCCTAATCTTCTACTCTGACTGCCCTTATTGATTCTCAAAATGCCCCGCAAACCCAGGTCACTGAGTATATATTATTTTTGCCACTCTTTTTTCTTTCACTAATTCGGCATGAATTAGCTGACTAGATCTATCTCGTTTTATGTGAATCAGGTAAGAACTGACTGAGATATCGGGAATTCTTTGAAAACATCCCAAAACAGAGAATTTCCGTTCGCACCTTCGGTACCGCTAACAGCTGTAAGTGCTGGAAAATTTGTAGCGAGTTTCAACAAATAATCATCCTCCAGTGGTATCTACATGGTTCAAGATTGACTTACCTGAAGTTGGTGAGATCAAGTTACTACGAAATGGATAGATAACTATTCCATGAGCAGACACGCTGATAAGTTCACAGAAAACTAATTATAATATACTGACATCAGATTCCAATGTGAATGAATGGCACCCATCGTTCGTAAGGAACATTTCTGCTCTTTAGCTCTTTGACTGCAAGTTGTAAAGCCTCCACTGTATCAGTATGTGTGGGCTGTTGACCTTCACGAAACAGATGAGAGTACACAATCTCTGCAACGGTAGGGCCATCACTGTCATTCATCGACCACATTGTTCCAATTGCACTTTGGAAACCTGCCGTAATGAATCCACCACCCAGATGAAATGATTCATTCGCCAGTTTGGCATCTCCCATTGCTGTCTGACATGCAGCAAGAAAGACAAACTGCGCATTGGGCAGAGGCATGCGAAGAATTGTGTCCAACTCCAACTTGCCTCCATAAAGCTGGAGATGGCTTTGCGTGGGGAACTCGAGATTTTGATATCCATGGCAAGCCAGATGAACCCAGGAGCACTTCTGGAGTTGCAGTTTCACGGCATCCACTGTTGCCTGATCTCCGACAAGGCACTGAACATAAGAGTCTTTGGTGATGGAGAGAATTTTGTCAACTTCCAGCTCTACGCCTTTGAGGGAGTTACTTCTGTTGGAATCAGTGTGTGTAACTCCAACAACTGCCAATTTGGGTGCAGTGCTGGATGGTTTTTTAGCATATGCATCGAGGAGAGATCCCAGGGTAGCTGTGTATGAATGGATGAATTCATCTGTAGGTGGGCTTGCATGAAATGGCAGTCCTGCAAATGCACCTGTTGGCAGCCACCAGAGCCTGCCATTGGAGATATCCCGCTAAAGAAGATTAGTTGCGAAAGAAGGGACTGTATAGTTTGACTGACTGATTTCAAAGCTGCAAAGACTGGGCCTGTGACATTAATCCAGAGCCAGTCCAGCAGATCTTGAAAATATACCTGAGTTGATTTGTGTGCAAATTGTTCGCACCAGGCAAAAAGTCTGGAGGATGAGGATTGGCCTCGGTTTCGAACATTGGAGTAACGAAGCAGGGATGTCAGCATGTCTCGTTGTGATTTGAGCAGGTCTAGTGTACAGTTGGGAGTGGAACATGGACTGGGTCTGAAGTTGGATTGGGAGGATTATAGCATCACAATGAGCTTTGTGACTGGTGAGGATTATGACAGGTCCTCCTTGCGCTGCATGACAAAGAACATTGTAGGATTTCGGAAGGAGGAAAGATTCAAAGCCTGGCTGTTTCCGAATGTCTTCCAGCAATATCTTTCTGTCCTCAACAATCCCGATTGGGGACTCAGTCAATTGTCCACTGTAAAGCTTTGAGGATAGTTCTAGGAACTTCTGAGCCTGATCAGGTGGGAGTGCACGAACATCTGTCTTCAGTTGGAGCATTTGTTGAAAAATAGTGGCAAGGCCTTGCTCCAGAAATTTGACAGCAACATGAAATTGCATAAGATCAATGCATGTTTGCACAGCAGTTGAGGTTGCACCCGAAATATCAAGCCTGTGAAGGGCATCATAACGCACAGGGATGGAATGCCCAATCCATAATATTTCAGGGAGGAGATCAAAGGCTGCATTGAATGCACAGATACAATCATCTGGCTGAAATTCTTCAGCAAAGCTTGCCCAAGAGAGAGCATTCTGCCATGATTGTTCAGGTTCTAAAGTAGCAAGTCTGAATGACTCATTATAATTAGTCTGGATGGCCACAAGATCCTTCAAATCGCGCAGCCTTTGATATCGATCTGTCAACGACAGTGCAAGACCTTGCAGTCGGCCTGCTCGATCAGGATGTCCAGGTGGGGTCAGGTCTACTGCCTCCTGATCTGTTTGCAGTGCAGCTTCCAGGTCCTCCAGCTCACCCAGCCTCCTATATCGATCTTTGAACGACACTGCAAGACCTTGCAGTTGGCCTGCTCGATCAGGATGTCCAGGTGGAGTCAGATCAACTGCCTCCTGATGTGTTTTCAGTGCAGCTTCCATGTCCTCCAGCTCACCCAGCCTCCGATATCGATCTTTGAACGACACTGCAAGACCTTGCAGTTGGCCTGCTCGATCAGGATGGCCAGGTGGAGTCAGATCGACTGCCTCCTGATGTGTTTGCAGCGCAGCTTCCAGGTCCTTCAGCTCACCCAGCCTCTTATATCGATCTGTGAACGACATTGCAAGACCTTGCAGTCGGCCTGCTCTATCAGGATGGCCAGCTGGCATCAGGTCTACTGCCTCCTGACCATTCTTCAGTGCAGCTTCCAGGTCCTTCAGCTCACCCAGCCTCTGATATCGAAGTGTGAACGACACTGCAAGACCTTCCAGTCGGCCTGCTCGATCAGGATGGCCAAGTGGTATCAGGTCTACTGCCTCCTGGTCATTCTTCAGTGCAGCTTCCAGGTCTTTCAGCTCACCCAGCCTCTGATATCGATCTGTGAACGACACTGCAAGACCTTGCAGTCGGCCTGCTTGAGCAGGATGGCCAGGTGGAGTCAGGTCTACTGCCTCCTGATCTGTGTGCAGTGCAGCTTCCATGTCCTCCAGCTCACCCAGCCTCCGATATCGATCTTTGAACGACACTGCAAGACCTTGCAGTTGGCCTGCTCGATCAGGATGGCCAGGTGGAGTCAGATCGACTGCCTCCTGATGTGTTTGCAGTGCAGCTTCCAGGTCCTTCAGCTCACCCAGCCTCTTATATCGATCTGTGAACGACAACGCAAGACCTTGCAGTCGGCGTGCTCTATCAGGATGGCCAGGTGGAGTCAGGTCCACTGCCTCCTGATTGTTCTTTAGTGCAGCTTCCAGGTCCTTCAGCTCACCCAGCCTTCGATATTGATCTGTGAACGACAATGCAAGACCTTGCAGTCGGCGTGCTCTATCAGGATGGCCAGGTGGAGTCAGGTCTACTGCCTCCTGCTTGTTCTTTAGTGCAGCTTCCAGGTCCTTCAGCTCACCCAGCCTCTGATATCGATCTGTGAATGACACCGCAAGACCTTGCAGTCGGCCTGCTCGATCAGGATGGCCAGGTGGAGTCAGGTCTACTGCCTCCTGATCTGTTTGCAGTGCAGCTTCCATGTCCTCCAGCTCACCCAGCCTCCGATATCGATCTTTGAACGACACTGCAAGACCTTGCAGTTGGCCTGCTCGATCAGGATGGCCAGGTGGAGTCAGATCGACTGCCTCCTGATGTGTTTGCAGCGCAGCTTCCAGGTCCTTCAGCTCACCCAGCCTCCGATATCGATCTTTGAACGACACTGCAAGACCTTGCAGTTGGCCTGCTCGATCAGGATGGCCAGGTGGAGTCAGATCGACTGCCTCCTGATGTGTTTGCAGCGCAGCTTCCAGGTCCTTCAGCTCACCCAGCCTCTTATATCGATCTGTGAACGACAACGCAAGACCTTGCAGTCGGCGTGCTCTATCAGGATGGCCAGGTGGAGTCAGGTCCACTGCCTCCTGATTGTTCTTTAGTGCAGCTTCCAGGTCCTTCAGCTCACCAGCCTTCGATATTGATCTGTGAACGACAATGCAAGACCTTGCAGTCGGCGTGCTCTATCAGGATGGCCAAGTGGTATCAGGTCTACTGCCTCCTGGTCATTCTTCAGTGCAGCTTCCAGGTCTTTCAGCTCACCCAGCCTCTGATATCGATCTGTGAACGACACTGCAAGACCTTGCAGTCGGCCTGCTTGAGCAGGATGGCCAGGTGGAGTCAGGTCGACTGCCTCCTGATCTGTTTGCAGTGCAGCTTCCAGGTCCTCCAGCCCACCCAGCCTCTGATATCGATCTTTGAACGAAACTGCAAGACCTTGCAGTTGGCCTGCTCGATCAGGATGGCCAGGTGGAGTCAGGTCTACTGCCACCTGAGAGTGCTTCACAGAGCTTTCAAGATCATTCAAGTTCCCTGACCCCCTATATCTCTCAATAAAAAGTCTCCCCAACAGCTGTTGATATCCTGGCATATGTGGATCCTCTTGAGGAGTCTGTTCTATATGTTCTTGCACTGATGCAATGTGTTCTGGACTCCAATCCTGCAAAGTGATTCCAGCTTTCCAGTAACATATTCCTTTTGTGCACTCACCAGATTCTTGGAGCTCTGTGCTTCATTACTGTTAGAGTCAGAGTCCTACAAAGGACTTTAGCTTCTTGGTATAGATGGAATTCATTTTATTCACCAAATCTTCGGAATTTTGGTCTTCAGAATCGATGGCAATGGGCTCTGAAAGTGAAACATCTTGAGAGTTGGGTTGAGACATGCTCAAATCTGGTTCCTGTTTTAATTCAATATATTAGATATATATCTTTCACTTTAGAAACGCACCATATTCCTAGCCACACTCTGCTGAGAGACTGACTGCCCATCGGAGTCCTCGGAAGGAAAGTCAGGTTTCTCCTGCCTCCAGTCAGTCAGGTCGGAATAGGATGGCACGGGATTTCCTCACAGTTTCTGTGTTTGCCATTTATAAGGTGCTGGACAGCAAGATGGGGGGGCATGATAGAACAATGCTGATGATAGACTTATACAAAACCCTTAGCGCCGGAATGTCGGATGCCAGATGGTGTGAATTGATAAATGAATTGATCCTTAACGCCCATTTGGCACCCATACACGCGCCAGCCTCCCTTCCCCTTCTTCCACCCCATGGGTTGGCCCACTCCTCGGAGTTTCAGCAAAGAGTTATTTGGCATTGGTTCTCGATCTCCCACTGCTCCTAACATTTGCTCTGAGTCCGCCATGCCGCTGCGGCTCTCACGGACCTCATCACAACTTAATGTCCGATGATTTCCCGACCCGAACTTTGGGAACACTAGTCCGATCATCGGCGGTTCCTTCCACTGTTCACCTGCCAAGAAGCTTCGTGCCAATGCACACACTTGCATCCTGAGTAACATTTAAATAAAGATTAATGTTTAAATTATTACATAGTACAGTGTATACTGTAAAACTGCAGGCTGGACTTCAACTGATTTGAATCGCAACAAATCACCGGCGTTGCAGTCTATGTAATTGCAGGCGCGAAATTCAACCCAATGGGTACTCTCCGGCAGCGTATCCGTGGATCAGATAAACCCCCAGCAGCTGTAAGGCTTGAACTTAAGGCATAAATCAGGGCCAAATGAAGCTGGGATTCATCCGAGGCTGAGAACTGCGTATATAAAATGACGGCCGAAAAAATGCACAACGAGAACGCTGAGGAAAATATTGCTTGATGATTCTGGAGGCCATTGCGCAACACCCGGGTGGGCCCGCGCCCGGTGTATACAATACAATACAACAAGAAACAACGAGAACCCCCGTTTTCAAGTCATGGGTGGATCCAGCTCGATTCCCGTACGGCGCGAGTGTAATAATTCCTTCTTTTCATGGAAAGAGCGCGGTAGTTGACGTAGATACCGATTTCAATTTCTCGCACTTGCCAAAATACGACCACCGAGATGCGTACCCGGCTCACTATGGCCATCATGATCACTGTAGGGACTTTGGTATTGGGCTGATGACCATGACCGGACTCCTACTATGGGGCATCTACGAGGCTCCCCATGCACCCAGTGTTCATGGGCTCGAACGGGAATCCCTGCGGCAACTTCTTCGAGACTTGCCAAATTTTCAATGGAGTTTGAGAATTGCTGTATTCTGCAGTGATACCATGTCTTTCAAGTTCAGTTTAATATGTATGCAGAACGAGCTGGAGGTTAAAGGTAATGTAGATGTACTCATTTCTCTATTCGGCGAGCAGGCACACCGATTAAAATACCGCACTCTGCCCTACCCGGCTCTCCTTCTTTCTAACCTCGATCACGCGGAAACCACTCGAGAGTCGCGAACGCGGGGACGCGGCGATGCTGCGAATTCAACTCGAACAACCGCGAAGTGAAGCAACAATCACTGTGGCCGGCTTTTATAGCATTCTCGGCTTTGTATCAGTGGGCAGCTGCAGCGTAGACACACACTCTCGTATTGGAATTTTGAATTCAAGTGAATGTCCGCCTTCGTTCCCCTCTCGCCCCAATCTAACTGTGATTACATTTAATTGCTTTCAGCAATGAGCATTGCCAATAAAGTATCAAGTCCCACAACTGTATCCCATTTTTCCTCAAGCAATAAATACAGAACGGTCCGTGCCTCCGTTATTTATCAACCCACGGACTCAGCACGGTTGAAATGCATTGGATGATTCGTATGACATTCCCGACTTCGAGAGGACCGAAAGTGGCCAGTGCTATGGTCATATAACTCGACAAAATCCGGAAGAATTCTGCAGCCCGAATCCACATCGCGAACGCCCACCGTTCAATTGATCAATTGAATCGTGCGAGGCTTATCTGTCTTATGGCATGATGGGATCAACCCGTAAAATGATGTGACAACCTGCTTGTCTCCTCCCACCACCCTCCTGGCCCGTGCGCAGGCCGACCCCGCTCTCTCATTGAACGGCCTCTCCTACGTCCCCCAGCCCACCGACCCCGCACTCTCCGATCTCGAATTTGGATGTGCGTGACGACGCCGATCGCAGCGTAACTCGATCGAATTTCACCGTAGTCCATGTGCCACCAAAACCTCGCGAAAGAATTGTGTCCGTGCTGCTAGACCCGCGGAGTCTTTTACGAACTCTTGGGTAGCGGCTGCGCGCCTCGACGACTCGGATGGCCTCGCTCCCGGACATCCATCTGGCGTGTGTCACCCGCCTCTTGCCGCTTCAAGCCTGCGCATGAAAAGAAAAGCTCACTCACTATGACAGATCCGCGCTCGTCTATCGATCTTGCGCCGATGCTGACGCTCCGCTCCGCCAGCGACGATCCAGACCGGGCTCGTAACGTGCGTCTCCTTCATTTGTTCGTTGTGTCCCTCCCTCCCTTCCCCCTTCTCTTCACCTACACTGACTCGTTCGCTCCCACTCCTGATTTACGATGACGACGCAATGCTCGCTGAGTCGCTCGCCCACAGCTCGATCTTCAGCGTCCTCGACGTGATTTGTTTTATGGTGCTTCCTGTGCGTCTTTCCCTCCCGCTTGTGATTGTTATTGGGCTGATGATCATTTTTAAAGCATTATGCGATGTATGTCCCCTCCTCCCGTCTGCGCTCGTGCGCGCGTCCCGCTCCCTCCCCATCTCCGCTCCACGTCTCACATCCCTAATCCCACGTTCTACGCCCGTCGAGTACCCCATCTTCCGATCCTTCTACGCCCGTCAAGTGGACCGACCCCCTACTGCCCGCATCCCATGTCCCACATCCCCCTCTCTACATCCTCCACCCTTCCGTCTCCCTCCCTCCGTTCCCTGCTCCTCCTCCGCCTCCCCCGTCCCCGCCCTTCACTTCCCTCTCCACTCGCTCTCCCTCCCCACCCTCCTTCCCCTCCCATCCCTCCTTTTTCCCTTTCCTTCCCAAACTAAAACTAACCCCAAAAAAGAAACTTCCTCTTCGACCTCCTCTCTCCAAGCTCTACTCGAACACGCTCCTCTCCACGCTCAACACTCAACGTGCATGTACGGCTCGGGCGCGGGGATAGCGGTGTCTACGGGCTCCACTCTGGTTCTATTATGTGCTCCAACTCCATGGTACGTGAACGCGAAGGAGCAGGAGGGGTAGGCAGAGTAGGAGTAGGGCTGGTGTTCGAGGACATGGCGCTCGTGGAGGGCGGGACGAAGGGCGGGGAGGGGGAGACGACAACGATGAATGGGACGGGCACGGGCACGGGTGAGGAGGGTGATATCTCGGAGGTGGGGACGGGTACGGGGAGTTTTGTGGGGTTTAGTGGGTGCGTGCTTTTGCTTGATTTGCTCTTCCTCCTCGCCTCGCCGCTCCGCAGACACTAACCCCATCACAGGGCTCCTCAACGTCAACGTCGACGCGCGTCCTCTCTTAATGGTTTTTGGTTTCGTGTTTCTGGCTCGCTGTCGCATTTCGCATCGCATCACATGTACATACCACCGCACTCGTCTCGTCTCGTCTCGTCTCGCTACCATATCTATTCCTATCGACGTGCACTACTTATACTTACGCCTCGTCCGCCCAACCTTCGTCGCCCCTCACTTCCTCGTCGCCCACCCTCTCTTTCCCCACTTCCCCGCCAGCTCATCCGCACATCCGCGCCATACACCACCCGCGCGCATACTCATCGTCTGGAATCCTTCACCTATCGTTATGTAGTTACTGTAATCTTCCACCTCCAAACCGTACGGGGCCAAGTACTGGCAGGTCTGTGTACAATGTACATGTGCTTTTATGCATTGGGATTCGGATTCGGACGTCGTCTGGAACGAACTTTTGAGGCGACAGCGCAGGCAGCGCACGGACCAGCCAGTTGGACTTGGCTTGTTCTCGCGTCGAGCGTCGAGGATTTGGTGCAGGGTCTGCGAGATATATAGACCATCGCGGAAACGACTTCGGAAGTCAACTATTATATGGCTGGCTCACCAGTAACTCGGAGGAGTATAATCTTTATATCCGCTCCTTCGGGTCCGAGTCGGGTGGGATGTTCCGGCGCTTGTAAATCTTGTTTCTCGGTCGCTTCAAAGTTAGTTTATTATGCGAGACACTGAGAAGGTGAATGGGGTTTGGCACACAAATAAACTTATAGGAAAAACACTGGACAATCAAACATGATGAATACGGCTCTCCTTAATTTTCTGCTGCGAATTGGTGGGCGAATTGGATCTAGATTACAGGACCAGATCTGGAATATTTGAGCTCGAGTGGGATGATTTGGACCCACTGGACGGCGAACCGGCATACTAGTGTGCGGGGACACTTACTCTGCAGGTGTAAGAGAGCTGTACACAGCTTCTTGAAATTTTGCGAGCCTCAGAGCAACGAGCTCAGCGAGAGGCAGGAATTGAAGTGGTTAAATGGTTGAAATCAATTTTCAAGCGCAAGCATTATGCCGTAAAGTAGGAACATGCACGATCTCTCCCTGCTCAAAAATTGTCGGGTTTGGTCACCACATCCGCTGTAAAAAGGAAGGAATTAGGGCTGAAGGCGAAATCCTGCTTCGCGCCCAACGAATGCTTCCGAGCTTTTCTGTCCTGTGCGAACTGCAAGCGATCGTCAGAGTGATCTCACAGAGCCAGAAGTATCCCTCGACGACTCTAGCCAAGTTCTAAGGGCGAGTTGAAAATTGGAATCCGATATGCCGTTCATAAAATTGGAATTGGAAGAAACGTACCGCACTTTCCCCGCGTCTGAGAATGATGCGTCCGGGCGCCGGGTGGCCGTGGTCGTCCATGACGGTATTCTGCACCCACTGGGCATGGACCGCACCCAATGAGCTCGCTTGGGGGTCGAATAATTAATATGGAGAGCCGACCCATGGCCACCAGGTCAAATTTCCGGTACGTCTTCTGCGTCGAAGGCAGGGCAGTGGACTTGTCGAGCAGCGGGTGAATTTTTGGGTGCATTGCTCCGGAGACAGGATATGCGGCACTCTTAAGACTGATACGGTGTGAGCGCCGGGGCCGTTTTGCGCGCCAGGGGATGCGGAGTCGAGCTTCGCGACGACGTCCGCGGAAAAGGAGCAGATACCACCATTCTGGAAGCCGAGTTCTTTGCCGCTGTCGAATACTTTCTGCACCTCCGCGTCGCTGAAAGCCTTGAGAGGGATTGAAATCGAGAATTGGCGAGATTGAGATAATGGGACATGCTGCGAGTAAATGATCTGCACTCTGAGTGGAACAGATCAGCGCAGCTATTTATTGTTAAGTAATGGATATGTAGCGAACGCACCCCACTTTCCATCGCGATTATGACGATAAGCACGGGCGGTAAAAACCCAAATTCTTTGACTTGTTCATCCCACAGCTCGTTCTGGAGGTAACCGAGAAAAAAAGAGGTATGTAGGTGTTTATGATCCTCAGCCTTGACGGCGTGAAATTGACACACCATCCAAGCTTGAGCACATTCTGCTGCACGAGGGGAAGCACAAGTAAATGGTCCACGAGAGCCTCGAGTTTGGCTTCGAAATCCTTCAAGAGAGACCGGGAGGCGCTTTGTGGACGCCATTGGCGTGGAAGCGGTCCTTTCGTACGGCGGGTGGTATGGGATTGGGGAAGAGACAACCTGGGAGCTGGGGGGACTCTCTGGGACTTTATGTATTCGCGAAGGACGGGTGGTCGGCATGATGTCACAGCGTAAAGTGTCGACCTTGAAGCTTCATGAGCCTCTTGAAAGCGGACAATAGATCCACTGCCTTGAACACATTTAGTAGGACCCTTGGTTTGGGGAACCTCTGTGGATAGAAGTACTGTCATGGCAGAGAGCAATAATAAAGGAGAGAGAGATTTCTGACGCCCATGCATAACAAGTTAAAAATTGCTGGAAGCATTGGCTAGAAGACCAATGCCAGAAGACGGTAAGTTGTAACTATAGTCTATCCGCAGGACTAAGTATCCGTGAGATTCCGGTAGTCTTCCGCCAGGTAGCGGCGAGATTTGAGCTCCAGCTGAAAGATAAGTGGATGCTGAGTCAGAGGGCATTGCGGAGGAGGGCATCTAATCGAGTTGATGTGACAAGGTTTCGAATGCGGTGTACATGGTTTGGTGTTGTTTGCCAGCAGTTGCCGCGGAATTCAGGACCTAAAAATGCGTTAGAAATTCAAAATTTGTGAATCTAGAATCCGAAGCTGAGCTGCTGGAAATAGAATTTCCATGCGGATTCTTGTGTTCACGCCAAAAGACCCAGCCCGAATGCCGCGGCAGAACGCGCATATTACAACTAAGTCGGAAACAATTGAATTTTCCGACTGCAGCACAGTTCGTGCCGAGTACAGCCAGCTCCAACAAGTCCAGATTTAGGGACACGAAGTCATTTTACTCGTACTCCGTTGAGATCCACACAAATTAAATTTCCAGCACCGTATCCTTCAATAAATCTTTGCCATACAACGCAGAGTAGGAACGCAGAAGCGTGATTCTTCAAGTTGTGGCCGAGCTGCGATTTTTCATTTCAGCTCCCTTCCAAGAATCTCTTGCTGCTCTGTTGCAGTGTTGCTGTTCTCCGGAGTCTGGACGATCTCATCTCCTCTTCCATAGATTCCTGCGAATCGTGGCATCTTCTCAATCGCATTCCATATTGTCGCGCCCTATCTCGGAATCACCCCACTTCGGTACCATTCTCCTGTATCAATTTTAGCGCAGGCATCCTCTTTAGTTGTTCGAATCTCCATCCTATCTCAACGACACAGTCTAGTCAAAGGTCAACGTGGAGCAGCGGCATTCATCACTCCAAACGAAATTAAAAGTCTCGTGCTACCTCAATTTCACGGCCTCGCGGTGTGGACATGGAGAGGCAATCATGTCGAGAAAGCTCGGACACTGTCTCAATCATTAAATTTCAAACTATAAATGCTCTTCGGACTAACTTTATGTTCCGGACAGGCTACAGTTGTCCGAGAAATCAACATCAAGAATATGCATCACTGAGGTTCGAAGAGCCATTTTGACCTCTCACAATGCAGAGGCAAGCACTCTGTTATTCGCGGTTACGACAGTGTCTGGGGTAGGAAGCAGCAATCAGTCAGTGTCAGTGAGGGACAAGCATATATTATGCTGGAAATGGAAATCTGTATGCCCAAGTTGAGCTGGCTGCCCACGGTGATCCTACTGATAGATGGACACTGTGCTTTGAGAGCAATCCATCCAAGCTGATCTGTGTGCACTCACCTGAAACTAAGCTCGATAGTACAAAATGAATCAATAAAATTGCATGAAAGTATTCCCCATTGAAACCGCCATTACCTTACAATTGGGTACGGCAGGGAGTCGATCTAAGATCAACTATGGGACTAACACGTTAGTGAAATACGGTAATATTCAATCGGAAGAATATCTCGATGTGATCAATCTGGATCGCTTTGATGCGATTATTGGAACCAAGTATATGCGGAAGCATGGTATATCCCTGGATTTTGAGAATAATATGATCCGGATACGGAATAGACCGGCACCCACATTATCTGCCATGGAGGAAACGGCCGAGGTAGAACGTAGAAATGCAACGCGTTATGCACAAAAGTCCGAATGACTACCGGACGCGGCCGCAAATCAATCGGCCGCGCACACCACGTCAGCCGCAGCGGAGCCCGCGCGGAGCACGCGTCAAACGCGACTTGGATCAGTAACACTCGACGAGGTCGAGGACGAGGAGGATATTCGTGCCGTCAAGGAAACGGAGAGTGGGACAGGCCAATTCCCAGTGTTACTGGAAGAGCTGGGAGAAAGAGCGGCCCAAGATGGCAGCAAATATGAGGAAGTAATCCAAGAATTCTCTCGGGTGAGATTCCCAGCGCTGCACGCGACGAGAGTAAATAACACTCCAACAAGGGGTAGACACAATACACTGGAAACAGACGCGTCTGAGCGCGAAACAATAGCACTACCGGTGATTCCGGATCAACAAGGCGCGATCCCTACCACCAAGTGTGTGGTCACCGAAGATATGAAAGCACGACTCATCGAAGTCTTCAACGCGGCTACGGAGCAGCAGGTCCGCGAGATGAAGGCCGGAAAATTAAAATACACGGAAGAGGATATTCCGCGGTTGCGGGACAGGTGGATGGAACTCAGCACGGATATAATGTCAGGAGTACCTGAGAAAATGCCCCCAATGAGGGCTGTGAATCACCGTATTCCGCTTATTGATGAGACAAAGGTGTATAATTACCATCTGCCGCGTTGCCCAGATGCAATGAAAGAACAACTAATTGACAAGATCAACCGTTATGTCCGTGCCGGCTGGTGGAAAGCGGTGCAGACGGATCAAGCTGCCCCGATGCTATGTATTCCAAAGAAAACGGGATTGCTCCGAACTGCCATAGATTGCAGGAAGCGAAATGATAATACACGTAAAGATGTTACGCCGTTTCCCGGCCAAGATCAGATTCGTCTGGACTGCGCGAGAGCAAAATATCGATCAAAAATCGATATGTCCGACGCCTACGAGCAAATACGTATAATTGGCGAGGACGTGTGGAAAACGGCATTTTCCACGGTTTATGGAACATTTGTCAGTCATACGATGCAAATCGGAGATTGTAATGCACCCGCCACATTTCAGCGCATCATGACGATGGTCTTTCAGGAATTTATTGGACGATTCGTCCATGTATATTTAGATGATATATTTATTTATTCCAACACCATTGCAGAGCATGAAGTACACCTTGGTAAGGTGTTTGGAACGTTACGCGAGAATGATTTTTATCTCAAACAAGAGAAGTGTGATCTATATTCTAAACGGATGGATTGCTTGGGTCATATTATTGATGACCGAGGGCTGCATGCAGATGCAGATAAAATGCAACGAATACGAGAATGGAGACAGCCCCGCAACTATCTGGACATCCAGCGATTTCTGGGGCTAGTACAGTACATGGCACAATTTTTGCCAGATATTACCGCATACACTGGCCCATTGGCTGCGATGACACGGAACGGCACATTATTTGCATGGCGACCTCTCCACCAATCATGTTTTGATAACATAAAAAATATATGCTGTAAAACGGCTATACTACGACCCATTGACGCCTCAGTCGAGGAACCAATCTGGGTCATTTGCGATGCATCGGTATCCGGAGTGGGGGCCATGTACGGGCAAGGGGCCACTTGGCAAACGTGCCGGCCAGCCGGATTCATGTCTAAGAAATTTACATCCGCCCAGCATCACTATCGGGTGTTTGAACAAGAAACATTAGCGATTCTGGAAGCGCTCCTAAAGTGGGAGGATAAGCTTATTGGATACCGCGTTCATGTGGTCACTGACCATCAGGCGTTGGAGTTTTTTAAGACGCAACGGCGATTAACGAGTCGACAGACGCGATGGATGGAGTACCTGTCCAGATTTGACTTTGATATTCGGTACATCAAAGGAGAGCTCAATAAAGGAGCGGACTGCCTTTCCAGGTATTATGAGACCGACGAGTGGGATGAGGTACATGAATCTCACCACTATGTCAACGCGGATATTCGGCTTGACCCGAATATAGAAGACATTGCGTTTGATCGCAGAGACGACGTGCTTGAGGAGTTGGCACACGCGGAAGAACGCTTGATGGCGTTGCGACGGAGTGCACGGCTACAAAATACCGTAGAACCGAGGGACATTGAAGTGGCTGTAATGGAGGCCGCTGCCGAGACGGTGGAAGGCAGGGGGAACAGGGAGGATAATCCTCCAACTGACCCCACAATATTTCAATCACGGACCCGTGGTGAACTGGGAGAGCAAGGGTTATCTCTCGAAGATGAGTTGCAAGCTGCCATCAAGGCAGGGTATGCCGAGGATGGATTCTTCGCGAAAATTCTCGCCGATCCCGCGGCATTTACGATGTTTAGTATTCAGGACGCAATGATATACACCCGAAATCGGGGTGGTGAAGAGGTCCTGTGCATACCTGATGCTAAACTTGGGGAGCAGTCCGTGCGCGGAAGACTAATTGAACAAGCACATGAGAGCCTGGGACATTTCGGCCCGCAGCGCAGTGGCGATTACCTTCGCAGATGGTATTGGTGGCCTGGCGTGTCCAAGCTGTCCACAATACTGTGATAGCTGTGCGACATGCAAAGTCAGCAAGACCAGCAATCAACCTCCGGCAGGAAAGCTGCACTCGCTGCCTATACCCACTAAACCGTGGGAATCCATTTCGATGGATTTTCTGGGACCATTCCCAAAGTCGAAGGGATATGACTATGTATGGGTGGTTATGTGTCGATTAACCAGTGAGGTTCACTTGATTCCGGTCAACATGGTCACCAAAGCGACTGAATTGTCGCACATTTATATTCGGGAGATAGTGCGACTTCATGGACTACCGCGCAGTATAGTCTCAGATCGCGACTCGGGGTTTACGTCCGCTTGGTGGCGGAAAATACATCGACTATTGGGAGCAAAATTGCTCGTGTCAACATCATTCCATCCACAGACAGATGGGGCCACAGAGAGAATAAACCGCTCAGTAGGCCAAATACTACGATCCGTCGTTAGCCCTGATCAGAAAGATTGGATCGACAAGTTGCCATTGGTAGAATTTGCCATTAATTCGAGCATTAATGTGTCGACCGGGTTCGCACCATTTGAGTTATCCCGAGGGTATATGCCCTCCATGATCCGAGAATATCCCAAAGGGACTACGGTACCTCGGGGAGCGCGAGCATTCGCTGAGCAGGCGCTGCGAAATTGGCAGAAGCACACGATGCAATTATTGCAGCCCGAGTGTTTTCTACGATACAAGCCAATAAGCACCGCAGTGCTGAGCCGGCGATTGAGGTCGGCACGCTGGTATACCTGTCTACAAAGAACTTATCTTTACCAAAAGGTAGAGCGGGTAAATTGTTACTTAAGTACGTAGGGCCATACAAGGTCCAGAAGGCATTTCCTCACTGCTCCGATTATGAGCTGGAATTGCCGGAAGTATTGGCGTCCCGACGCGTACACAATAGATTTCATGTGAGTTTACTCCGGCCATATGTGGCCAATTGCGATAATCTGTTCCCGAATCGTGCACAGCCCGAGCCATACGATTTCGGGGCGCCTGCAGAAGATGAATGACAGGTGGATGCCATAGTTGCTCATAGGTGGAGCGAGAATGCAGTAGAGTTCCACGTACGCTGGAACTTGGGCGACATGACGTGGGAATCGTTCAAAGCGGTGAAATTACTGAGAGCGCTAGATGATTACTATGCGCTGCATGGTGTGAAAAAGTGGCAGCAGTTGTCAAAGAGGACGCAGCCCGATGCCTCCGCGGAGACATGAGTTGAGTCCGAGAGGGATCCGCAGAACGCACACGTGACCGCGTCGCGGCGTTGAACGTGGACTGAGAAGAGCCTCATGGGAGGCTGGGAAAATAAGGAAGCGCCGAGATTATCTCAGCATTTTCGCGGGTACTTAACCACGACTACTAATCTACAGAACGCCTCTGTTCTTATTTCCCCCCTCGAGTTGCCCAAATGGCAACTGCGGACAACGAAGAACACGTCCGCTACGGGCCAGACCTGCACCCCAACGAGCTATCTACTACCAGTATGGAACTCGACACGACTTTCGACGTGGATATGCCGGACGATAGCACTGCTACTACGGACAAGGAAGATTTAGTGGACTATTCTGACCCGGACACGGATGATCTGCTTGCACCACTCGACCTCAACGCGGTGCCTGAGACGCTTGACTACGAGGCGGACTGCGAGACGCCAATCGGCATAGAGGACACCACGATCACCACGGTGATGGAACCAGGGGAGCTCACCTGTGAGCAGATTGAGGATATTGCGTGCAACGCAGACGCGTTGCGCGGGGGAGAACTGAATCAAGAGCAGCATGAGCTGCTAGGACTGAAAAAAGAGGTTATGAGCCTACGAGTCGACCGTGACGTCGCGGAAAAAATGGAGCAGCGCATGGGCGCGGAGGTCAAGCAATTACGAGAAGACCATAAAGGTATGCTCGCAACGCTCGCGCGTGCGCATAGCGATACAGACTGGGAGCGCGGACGCGCAGAGAGCCTGGAGCGGGTGTTAGACGACATGCGCAACCGCGTGAAGATGCTCGAAGGCGATCTTGACTACTACGCTGGTGACAAGGGTCGCAAACATGCGAGACGAGGACAAAACGGGTATCGCCCGGACAATGAGCAATTCGAGAGTAGGACGGAGACACCACCATCATCATATGATGCGTCCACACGGTCCCACACGCCGGCAATGCCGCTAGTCCAGTAGCGACCAAGCATGTCGCAGGTAAATCTACGGAAAATATGCCCAAGGTCAATAACTTAATCACGACCACAGGGCAAGATGTGTTCATGACGCCTGCCGATACAACGGAGCCAAGGCACCGTCCTATGACCAATATGCTAAGGAGCGTCGCGACGCGGCTATTGAAGATGTGAAGCACAGAATCCGGCGACCAACGGGAAGCGCACACGTTTATCACTAAAGAACCGCCGGTTCAGCTGAACTATCACAAAGACAAGCGGGGATTCCCTGTCGACGCCGATGGCTGGAACTTGCTATTCCAGATGCAACAAACCAAGCCCTACTACGTATTCGGGTTCCGTTGCTTCTACATGTGGGTATACTCCCGCGCCATGCACCCTGACGAGCGCAATCCAGCGCAGCAGCTCGCCGTAACCACGTACTGGATGCCGGACTGGCTGGCCAACATACTCAGCGTCGTGGGGATAAACAACGAGGAAAACCGGGAGCTGAAGAAGATTCTTCCCGCGCTTCGCCGCGATGCGATAGGCTATGACCCGCGCGTTGGCGCAGCTAATTCAATACGTGAACTACCGTACGCGGATGCGGATTCTGGACGATTCTTTCGCTCAACGCGCGTCAAGTACGCGGATATAATCTCCAGTTGTACTTAACATCAAGTTTCGAAAGCCAAAAACAGATGGTGTCGCGATGGACACGGAGCGCGCGATCCGCGTACAACTAGAGAAGCATTTCATGGAGATCGCCATGTCGCCGGGATATTATGGACGTCAAATCGAGCAACTGGGACTAAAGGTCTCATTGATAGGCATGCCGCAGAACTGGCCCGACCATGAGCGGACCGACATAACCATGAACGAGTTTATCGTTTGGATGACGAAATGCGGGGTTACCCCGGCGATGATGGATGATGCGCACAACTACGCTCGAGCATTCATATTTCACTCGGATCCTGCACCTCCGGGTTGGACAGGAGAAGAGATCGCCAGCTTGGTACCCTTGGCCGACGGATTCGACCCACCGCCGTCGAATGATCCCAACGGGCCTATCGTGATCACACGATCTCCATTTACACCGTTGAGACGACGCAACACCAAATGCACGTCCTCTAGCTATTTTTGCGCTTATAAACACATCATTAAGAGCGCAGGGTAGCTTCAGTGCTATACAAACATAGCTGTATACCTGAACTCTGTTAGGTGATATAAAAGAGAGTCAGAGCGAGCTCCAACTACTGACTGTAGTACTCAGAGCATGACCGCGGTGACACCGCGGCGTGTTGTACTCTGAATACACTACCAAGGAGATATACCCAAACTCGCCTATAACCGATTCAAGGGATTTATTCCTATAAAAGCGACCCAGAGACTGTACAGATGAAGCGGCGAGACTTGACATGTTGTGCGGTACATTAAACTGCGTAGGAGAGCGGCCACGGTGCCACCGTGGCGCCTCTCTGCCAAAGACATAGTTGTGTTAACGGTTACACTATGGAGGAAAGCGGTCGTGGCGATGCCGCGGCGTCCCATAGCTGTGTATAACCTACTGCGGTGCCTACTAACGGGCCGGGGTCAACCATAGACCCATTGTTACCCTAAGACAGGGGACTGCCAAAGTGATCGGACAATCACGTGGTGCCGCGGCGCGATGCGACCTGTCAAATCAAAGACATACAAGTCCTAATTCGGATTCTAACGATCGGATTAAGGCACTCCGGTACTTCGCGGGCCAAGCACTGCCCGCGGCCGGATCCACCAAAGACAAGCACGAGGAGGAATGTATTACCAAGGCTGGGTTCAACCCCAGGCCGGCGCGGCATCGTACTGCGGGTGCGGAAGGCACCGCGGTATTGCCAATATACCAAATATAGACCGCGGGGGTCAAAACCGACGATCTCCCGGCCCCAGGACCATGCGGGATCCACGAAGAACCACGAGGGAACGAACCTACATGACCAAGCACCACATCTCAGTTACCATATCTAGTTTATCTCCTTTCGTTTGTACTATTACTATAAAAGCAGCCTGTAGAACCCGCATACAGCCAGTTCATCGCACCGTCTTTCAGCGTGGGTGTCCTCAGGCATATTTCGCGGAGATTTGTTTACTATCTCTGTTTGTAACTTGTCTATAAATTGAAGTTGGTTGTTGGCTCGAATTGTCAAGCAAGGGACTCATCAGTTAAGCTTCAAACGGTTAACCACCTGAGAATTGGTTGTGACTTGTCAGCTGCTTTGCCTTCACACTCGTCAGGGAGAGTCCTGTCATTAGCTGTTGGATCGATTAGTTGGACTTTGCAATCAGTGCTTAAGCCATTACTATAAAAGTGAAGGAAACGTCCCTAAACGAGGACAAGTTTAGGTCTGCTGTACGGGAGAGTCCTGCAGTAAAGAGAATTGCCAAGGAAGAAACAGCTTGCCTCATTATAGCAATTGGAATTGGCCATTGCTGGGGATATTTTGTGAACACCAAGTACAAACTCTGCCCTGAAGCGATAGAACTATCTTTATAGTCACTGTAAGGCTTCAAGAGCACTTATGGAAGGGTAATCGTTGTACGCTTGCCCTGGCGGGGTGATCGGCCTTATATTGTGTGAAAGACCCTAATCCGACGGTCTAACTCTTCAAGAGACTACCAGAGGCCGAATATTCGTGCTCTCTTGATGGTAGACTCCTTAGATCTCTCGAATATTCAAGAGAACTGAGCAGACTATCCAAGGGATGATCCGGCGTGAATTGTCGTAAGATAAGGTCGTAAATGTCAGTATATTCCAATAGTGTCGCCTAGTGCCTAGTGCGTAGTGCCCAGGCAAGGCAAAGATGTAGCCCGTGCCTCTATCAGTGCTCGGAGGTACTCGACGAGGGACTGGAGGCTGGTAGGCAGTGCGTAGTTGGTGATAAAAGATGATAAGATCAGGTGATCTACCGTACATGTGACTTGTAGCTAAAGAGTAACTAAAAATAGGTAAAAACATATAAATGGTTCCTTACAGAGCCCCCCACTCTTGAGCTGCAAGGAAAAAGAACATGTGTTGAGGGAGGGAATGGTGGGAGAAAAAACTGAAAAGAAAAATTTTCGCACTGCGTTCCATCTTCGAGTGGCCTTCTCTCCGATTCCGTGTCCATCTGCGAGTCCATTTCATTGAGTCTCCGATCCCTCTCCAGCCCCACTGAACGCGGGACCTACGAGTCCTCTTCGGCTCATCTCCATTCCCTCTCCGAGTCCTCTCCGTCTACGCTCTGTTCCCTCTCCGAATCCACTCCCTCGCGTGGTCGCTGCGCTCCCAGTACCATGCCATACCACGACCAATCCTACTACGCTGTGTGGTCGCTGCACTCCCTGAACCCATACCATACCATACCCTGCCCCCACGAAAGTAGCCGCTTGCAACGATCAAGCGAGAGTGGATCCTTTCGGAACCCATCCAAAAAGCATATCAGCCCCCCAGTCCAAATTAGGGAGCAGAAGGCGAATGTCGAAAGGGGTGGGTAGTGGTGGGCGAGCGTGCAAGGTTGCGCTACTCGGAGCGTGTGCGATAGGTGGTGTGAAACACGCATGCAGATGTGTCCTCGGAGAAGCCGAGGACACTGGCGAGAAGCCGGAAGTGCGAGCCATGTACATTCCGTATGACGAGTACTCGCAGAGTTCCGCGAGTCAGAAGTCATTGCGGGCGGGAACGTGCACATTGTAGACATTAGTATTCAGAGAGTTGAACGGGATTTCAAACGGACTCGCCTCGCGGGGGCAATCGCACACGATGGTGCCCCCGTTAAGGCTTAGCGCTTGAAAGCATTGCCATACTTGGCTTGGCACGAGCTCTGCACAAAGGAACACCAGCGGCGAAGATATCTCCGCGGCAAAATACAGTGAAAACTGTGACCGTACACATCTGATGCTCAGTCCGATCCCGAAGCAGCAGTGTCCTTCCCCCAGCAACGGACATGCAGAGTGGTCCAAACCCGCCATGTGCAGAAGGCGAATCCAACGGCGGTGAGCGTCACGAATGCCGGCATGAAAACCGCAAGAGCTCGCGAATACGGAGTGCTATGCACGCCGTGAGAAGTACCTCGGACCGGAGCCCTGTAGAAAAGATCGCGCCGTGAGGCAATTTCGCATGTGCAAGCCGTGCGCAGGTCTCCGTGACTTGGACAGTGAATATGAGCCGAGATTTGAACATAGAAGATGAATGCGGTGAGCGCAGGATGAATCGAGCGGAAGGAAGAAATGCGCTGTCGCGGGGGCTATGGTGCGCGGTAAAGCCCCTATCAAGGCTTCGTTCTTGAATGCGTCGCCATTTTCGTCATTCCATTTCCCCGCGGCTGTGGAACTTTGGGTCGGAGCGTCTTGGGGTCGGACATTCTGTTCCCCAACAACCACTCTGTGAGCGCTGTTCCGTGCTGCCCGATACGCCAACCCGCGTGGATCCCAGTGGCCCAATGCAGCACTGATGCCCGCGCCGCGCGAGTACTCCCAAATTTGTGCCAACTTCGCGCTGCAACGAATGCTCTCGGGACAATTGAAAGCCTAAAAGCGGAAATGCCATGTCCACGTCTCGAGGATACTTGAAAAATTGAAGTTGTTACGAGATACTCGAATTCGATATGAGTTCCCGAAGTTTTGAATTTTGAGAGGGCCCTCAGCATTTAAAGAGGGGAAGCAAAACGGCGCCGAGCGAGACTTGCGGGGGCTATCGCGCACGATGAGGCCCCCGTGAAGGCTTCGCGCTTTGTGCGTAGCCACATAGGTATGCCGACATTCGTCCCCGATGAGAGCGCGCACATCAACACGTGAGATAGGAGAACCAGGGGCGTAGTCCTAATTGCGTAGGACATGTCGCATTGATGGATTGCGACGAGGACAAGCCCGGCATTGAGCATGTGAATCCGAAGCATGCGCGCCAGCTAGAAGTATCCCTCATTCAGCTTCCGCAATCACGAACGATGACGGGAACGCTGTCGACTCGACCAAATTACAGGCCAAGATCCACGAAGTTCGGAGGATTTGCGCGGAATAGTCGCGAAGGCGAGAAAGAATTTAAGAACCAAAACCACGAATGCGCAGTGAAAAATCTTGTTGCACGGGACCAGCACCGAGCGAGTCGCTGAGGTCGCAGAGATAACGCACGATGTTTGAAGCCCCCGCCATACCATGGAATGTTCTTTCAGCCCAACTCAATCCGTTCGTGTTGCGAGGCCTCCAAATTATTATGTAGGTGCTTGAAGACAGGCAGGTCAATGAATTCGATGTTGAGAGCGAAGACGACGCCGTTGGACGAGAGGAACGCGGAGAGAAAGAAAGATAAAAGGTAAAAGAATCTTGAGAGACCAAAAGAGGAAAGCAGCAATTGTTTGATTCCAACGGCAGAACCAAACACTGCACTCCGCACTTCCCTCTTTCGATTCTCGACTTGCTCTCCGCGCTGGCTGGACTTCCGACGCTGCCCAGCGACGCCTGGCGCCAACTCGAACGACCGCATGCATCCTAAATCCGAAATTAAGAAAGATCCGGAGGCCTTGAATAAACTCGTGATTAAGCGACAATGCCAGCGCGCTGCTGCGCTTCTTCGGCTGAAGAATCCACCAGGGCCAAAATCCGACGAATGGGTATTCGGAGCAAATGTAGAGCCTCCTGCATAGTTCAATGATGCTGAAAAGGTACGAGAATCCAAAGAATTTCGAAGGTCAATCTGAAAATTGGGCAGAAAATGCGAAAAATGATTCGAGAAAAATCCGTAGCTTGGTATATGGGTCTCGGGACGCTCTAAGTCGAGCCATCCTCGAGGTCGAGGTGCCGCGACATTGGTTTGACCGGGTGGAAGTCCGAGTAAGTCTTGAGAAATCCACGGAAAGATAGACTCTGAATATAATTCAGATGCGTTTGCGCGCGCCCGCGCCTGGAACTTAGGAAATCCAGGACGGTGTTCCGATCCCTTCCCGTGCCCATGCGAGGCACGGTGCGAGCTCCTCGCGTTGAGCACATGCGAGGTAAGTGGGAGCTCCTGTCCATACGATCGCGCTAACGAGCGCAAAAGTCTTGAAGTCCATTACCGACAGGAATACCGAATGAAGAGAGGGAGAGTGCGATGGGGAGGATAGTACTGGGGCCAGTGCGAGAGGTGGAGTAGAAGGTCGGCACGTCAAATGCGTCGTACGCGCGAGGTCCAAGGTGCGTGCTTCCTTCTTCTGGATCTCCAGCTTCTTCTCAATGGTTTTCGCTAGCTCCCCAAGCCCGACTGTAGATCCATCGACGAGGCCATTGCCGACGGGACTACGAGCAAGGGACTGCATCCCAGATGCGCAAGGGCCAATCGCTACATCAGAAGCGTTGTGCGCGATCGTCGATTCGAGCTCATCCATGCCTCGTTTCCCAGTCTTCACAGTGGTCGCGCTTAGAACCAGCGAGGCAATACATCCCAAGCGAGATGGCGATGGCGCGTCGTCCCTCCTTAGGTGCCTCTGAGCATCAACGCTAGACACGCGATTGTCCAGCCCCCCACGCTCGACCGTGATTGGAATTAACGCAGGATCGAGAAGCCATGGAGTAGACGGATGAGGACTATCCAAGGTGAGCAATGCATCATCGCGCGAGCTGATGAGCAACTTAGCTGATTGCTCTTGACTTCCTTTCAGCAAGACGAGCGCGGGAGTTGAAGATCCGAATTCGCCGTCTCGAACGTGCATTTCCAAAGTGCGTGTTTTCATCAGTGGATCCTGTTCTTGATGTTGACGTGAGTCTTCATCCAGCCACGTTCCTCCGGTAGAGGGTGCGGGATAACCGAGAGCGCGTGCGGTCTGGACGACTCCGCGATTGATCTCCGTCGGGATGGCGACAGGAGACGACGGCTCGTTCAGAGCTCGGGTGAATGTGCATCGTCGTTATCAGCCAACGGCGAACCTATACAGAGCCCCCAGGCTCGATCACCGCCCTGTCGACGCCGAGGCCAGGAGAGGAAAACTGATCCTTGCCAGTCGATGTCCTTGCCGTGACCGCGGACCTGTTACGTGCGGTAGCGGATTTCTCCTTGACTTCATGCAAGGCTGTGGCTGAGATGTGTGGGGGTGTAACCGACAAAGTGTTGCTGCGCGGTTTCGAGCGCTCATTTAAGGTGCTTACTTCCTCACGCAGCTTATCCGCATGCTGATCTACCCTAGACTGGTGGTAATCCAGTATCCCAAACTCCTCGAGGCCGACCCGCGACGGCCTCTCCAGAGGCAGGGATCCAGGTACCACGATGGATCTGAGAGGACTCGCGGCTTGCAGCTTTTGAGGGCACGACGACTCCTGCAAGCGCACGCAAGTCGGAACCCTTGATGCACACTTTGTGTCGTCGCCATGCAGACCAGGTATAGGTGAGTTTTCTTCGCGCTCCGCTTGATACTCCGACTGATACTCCTTGAAGCGCGTTCGTGCCAAACACATTCGCTCTTGGAGGGCCGACCACGCCACATGAAGCTCCGTGGCGCGGCGCGCGCCTCGAAGCATCCTAATCAAGCCGTGATACGGATCCACTATGAAGCAGGTTGTCTTTCTTTGAACAAGGGACGAAGCACGGGTAAGCAGTGATTGCATTTCATCGACAGTATGATTGACGCTGACGAGGAAACTTGCTTCCAGCCCGTATCGTCCGATGCACCGTCCGCTTAAGTTGGGATCAACACCGACACCATGATCAGCAACATCCGAGAGGTCTAGTGACCTCTTTACCGCGATGCTCTTGGTCCGTTCGTGGAGTGAAGCCTGTGCACCCGAACACCGAGTGTATTCGAGGGCTAGGGAAGCCATGGGGTTATCGCCGCAGGTGTGATAAGGAGCTGCGACGCCCGACCCATCCATAGGTGTGTGCTCAGTTCCTTTAACTATGGATGATCCAGGGACCTCATGTCCTTCCAGCAGCGGAATTCCTCGGCTTTCCTGCGAACGCACGAGCCCCCCAATCTCGACGTCGCCGAGCACCATCAGAGAAGGACAGGTGGGACCGTAGGAGTGTGAATCCTCGCGTCGACTAGCAGCGGCAGCCTTCTGACTTGCTGCTACCGAGGCGTTCGCGGGCAAGGGCAGGACCATGATCCCGTAGGATTCCAGGAAGTCCTTTGGAAGCTTGGAGCGGAGTGAGGGAGGAAGTGATAAGAGTGTCCGGGACATCTGTGAGAGCCGCTCGCCTTCCAGATTAGGTAACGGGGTGCTCTTGCAGAAAGATTTCATTGCGACCATGGCAAAGTACAGTTTGTCGACGAAGTGAATCCAATTCCATACAATCTGGTTTAGCGTAGCGGGCACGATGAATCCAGTGGTACAAGTGAGAACCTTCAGCTCTGGTTGACAAAGAGCGGAGGAGCCCTTAAAGCCGTAAAGTTTCGCAGCGAGCTTGAGTAAGTGATCCAGAGCGGGGACGACATCCGTAAGTGGTACAGCGAGGTCAGGGCGAAGTGTGAAGCTGCCGCCACTGAGGATAATGTCCGACGGGTGGAGGACATGCTTTGTGAGTAATGAGCATGTCCGATGAAGGGATTGCATGCCCGATGCAGGATCGGGTGAGGTGGTGTATTTGGACCATATCCAATCCAAAGTCGAGTCTGACATGATGAAAGCTGATCCAGTATGATCCAGCCAGGAGGGGACGACTTTCCCAGTTTGTCCACTCTGTAAGGCTTCAAGAGCACTTATGGAAGGGTAATCGTTGTACGCTTGCCCTGGCGGGGTGATCGGCCTTATATTGTGTGAAAGACCCTAATCCGACGGTCTAACTCTTCAAGAGACTACCAGAGGCCGAATATTCGTGCTCTCTTGATGGTAGACTCCTTAGATCTCTCGAATATTCAAGAGAACTGAGCAGACTATCCAAGGGATGATCCGGCGTGAATTGTCGTAAGATAAGGTCGTAAATGTCAGTATATTCCAATAGTGTCGCCTAGTGCCTAGTGCGTAGTGCCCAGGCAAGGCAAAGATGTAGCCCGTGCCTCTATCAGTGCTCGGAGGTACTCGACGAGGGACTGGAGGCTGGTAGGCAGTGCGTAGTTGGTGATAAAAGATGATAAGATCAGGTGATCTACCGTACATGTGACTTGTAGCTAAAGAGTAACTAAAAATAGGTAAAAACATATAAATGGTTCCTTACAGTCACTACCTTCTTGTATCCGTCTCATACAAACGTTCATCCAACGCCGCGGTGGAAAGATAACTGCTGTAACTTGCCAAGTGAAGTGCTGCGGGGACTTTGTTAGTGCCTCATAGTACTTGTTTCATTGTTAACTATACAATCCAAACCTGCTGGCCGCATACTACGGTCTGGACCCGAACTCACCAAGGATTGCGCTAGTCTTTTGGGAGTGATAAGATATTTGTTTGTGTGGTTTTAGTGTTGTTTCACAACACGCTATAACTAGCATATTCAAGACATATAGTAAGCGCACCGTTTCACCGTGGCAACACACTCCCGACAATGTCGTACAATATGAACTCTCATACTGGGCTATGGAAGATACTGCTGGACTACGCCGTGCGCCTGACTCGCGCATCGCGCGGTACATAAAAGATAAGCAGCCGCGCATGATCCCGAGCTCGGGTATCGTGCAACGGGTCAACCTGTATTTGAAACTACCAGCGGAAACTACGATTCCCGGATTGTCCGCCGAAGACACTGCTAAAGTGTTGGCACGAAATCAAATCAATCCCGTACACCGAGGCGCACGTGGAGGACACAGAGGATTCCGCAGCGCAGCCCCTCGCTGACCACGCCCGGACAATCTCATGTGGTCATCAGCTGCACGAGTCGACAATCGGTCCATGTCGACATCAATGCACGCTCCGTCGTGGAATAGTCCGGACGCCTACACCGATAATCGCACGTCGGAAACATTTTACTATTCATTGCCCGCGGCAATTCGTCGAGTAACAGGAGCCGCGCACTCGTGCGCGCCAAGTTCGAGTACGTCTAGTACTCCCATTACGTTTGGGCAAATAACGACCGGCCCGCTGACGACCTCTGTGCAGGATATTAATCTGGAAGAGGTGGTTACCAAAATCGGAGACGATATCCGGGAAATTGAGAATGAGTATATGGCACCCCGGTTGCCGACCGAGATTGAAGTTTGACACGAGAACACTCGTCGCGATCCTGTACTACTTTATACGCAGATGCCAGTGTCCTATGCTTGCTAGGATGATTCTGCTAACTATTTCTTGTGTACCGCTACACACTATCATTACGATGATTGGTTTTCTTGAACACAGTTGATTCTGAAGACTACGACTTAGTCTTAAGGGGGAGAGTGTTAAGCTCTGCCCCGATACAGAGATGATGACTTATCATCTTGATTATTATATGGCTTATTTGCCGCTGTAATTATATGTTATATTTAAGCGGCTATTGGCCGTATAAAAGAGCAGTCTACAAATAGATGTAGACAACTTACTCTTAAACACTTACCACTACAACTCGCGACCCGCATTATCAATATACTTGATTGGTGCAGGTTCACGAGGTCCCCTCTAAGTGTTAAGAACCTTTACAGTACCCGAGGATGAGCTTTTGCTTGCAGCCCGGTGACAGCGAGTTGAACTCGCTTGCTGTGACCTTTGTAACAGAGGACCAGAGTCGCGACGTCTCGGATGAAGCCGGCCTCATTAGGAGAGCCGTCCACATTGAACACCAGGATGGGTTGCGAGAGCCAGCAAACCGGAATCCTGGTCGCCTTAACGTACTCGGAGTCAATGAAGTCGGAGGTCGCTCTGCAGTTGACTAGCCCGTCGAGCGAAAGCTTCAGTGTTGTCGGTCGACTCGATCTCCAGCGGGAGGTGGAGGGAGTTAGCGCCGGACGTCGCAGCGACTGTATAGCGCTTAGGGAGTTTGCACCCCCAAGCGGACTTACGGGGTGGACAAGTGGCCGGTGGCGGACGGGTGGCCCATCCGGCCGGTGGGGGAGCTGAGACGGCCGGTCGGTCGTCCGGGTTGGGGGGTGCGTCTATCGTTTCGGTCAATGCAAGAGGTATATTGTCTGACTTGTTACATAAAATGTCGAAACGATTAGGGGACGCGATCGAGGGCGCACTGCTCACTCGCCGCGGAGGGGAAAATCCTCCGGGTCAGGCTCGTCAGTGAGGGCCTCGGTTGTGGCCAGGCGGGCCACGAGTTCCTCCAACATTTCTCCTCCAAGCTGGCGGATCACCTCTCAAGCACGTCGATCGTCCGGACATCGGCCGGCGCGGGCAGTCCGAGCGAAGCGGTTCAGATCGTCGCATCGGAAGCATCCACGATGAGGGAGGTTGCGGGTGCAGGTGCGGTCCACGTCCATTGGGATCGGGGCTGGAGGCGCCAGTACGGCGACCCTTGGTTGTGGCGTCGCGACCATGCTTGGCATGATCGGGATCGTACGGGCACGACCGGGCGCGACCGGGTGATGGCTGGTGCCTTGGCATTGCGAGCACGGAGCAGCGACTCATATTGCCGGTAGGCACGAAGGTGCCAGGCAGCGTAGTCCCACAGGTCTGGAGGGTCGCTCGACCAGTGATGGCAAGGTTGATTGCCGGGTCGAGACCGGTCCGATATTTGGTGACCTTTACGAGCAGGTCTTCAAAGCCCGCAAGGTCAACGAGGTCTTCGAAGTCGTCCGTATACCGGAAGATGTCCCAGGAGCCCATGTGGTAGGAGCGGGACTTGAGCTTGCTCAGGGCCTGGTCTTGCTCGTTCTCCTCGATGAACCGAAGCCGGAACTCGGTCAGGAACACCTCAAAGGTGGGGAATGGGAAGACCGGCTTGTCCGATTGGCATTCAGCCCACCATTGCGCAGAGTCCTTAGCCATAAAGGACATGGCATACCGGACGACCTTTTCCTCGGAAAGTTCTCCGGACTCCATGAACGCTTCCAGTACAAGCCGGGCGTAGCTCCAGATGCTGTGGATGAACACCTGGCCTCGCGTTCGGTCACCGTCGAAGACGAACAGAGGGTTCAGCCGGAGGACCGATTTTATGCCGGATGCAACGCCGGTCGAATTGCTGGGTGTGAATAGTCCTGGACCCGAATCCGGAGCCGAATCGGCAAGGGACCAGACAGGCGAAACTGAGCACAGGGTTATTAAATTGGTCAGCCTTGCAAGGCTCTCTTCGATCCGGGTCATCTGGGCGTCAGCGGCTTGCGTGGCAGCAGCGTCAGTCATGGCGGGATCTAAGACAGGGGAGGAGGGGGCAAAATTGGAAGTGGGGTGGCGGGAGCACTATCAGAGTGGTCTGAGCCTTCTAAACCAAACTTCCCAATTTTGACCAGTTAATCCCTTAGAGAGTTTCTTCTGCTGTAAGGGCAACCTCAAGGCCGGGGGTGTCACAGACTAGCGAGGGGAATCCGAAGAGATGAATAAAGAAGTAGCTAGGTGTACAAGAATACGCACCTAGCGAGGGGAATCCGAAGAGAAGAAACTCTGAGGATTCCCACGCTAGGTTCCGGGTATGTAAAAGTGGCTACTGACTAGTAGCACGTGACCGGGTTGATCGGAGGGATCAGCATAAGTCTCGTGCTTGATCGCAGACTTGGTGCCATGTCGAATTGGTGGACTGGTCGACGGGAGGCTGGATACTGGTCGCAGACCGGGTGGGCCGGTCGGGGGTTCCCCTGACAATATCCCTATATTACATCTGTACATACTATGTACATGTAGTATGCCCCTTCCCAAAGGACCAGGGCTAAATCTGCGCAGAACATGTGTGGAACGGCAATTGATGATAGTATTGATGCGATCAATTGAAGCCGAAGCTGTGCCAAGATTTCCTCCCTCCGTCAGTTGACCTCCAGGTAATTTGGACTAGGAATGACGCAGAAGGAAGCTTGCATTTCAGTTCAAAAAACTCAGAGAATAACTTGGAATTACCCAATGCAATTCGGCTAATTCCGGCAACTTCCGAGTTGTTCAAGTTAAACACACCTCGAGGTTTCATAGCCCTACTACTGAAGCAATGGAGGTCAACCCAGCTAGAGTGCAAAATCCCCGCTTCATTTCACCTTTATTGATGGCATCAATATTATCAACGGCCCGAGGACTCCCGCAGATGCGCCTGCATTTTCTTTCTCAACTTAATTCGTTACATCAGAATGCATCCTCTATGTGTATCTATTTTTACCTCATTTATTATCATTACAACCTCATTAAAACCTCATTACTGAAACTTTGGAGGTCAACTGACCGAGGGTAGGAAATCTCGGCACAGCTTCGGCTTCAATTGATCGCATCAATACTATCATCAATTGCCGTTCCACACATGTTCTGCGCAGATTTAGCCCTGGTCCTTTGGGAAGGGGCATACTACATGTACATAGTATGTACAGATGTAATATAGGGACATTCTGAGATTTGACAAAAACAAGTTTTCCAAACTCAAAGTTTTTGTTTGGTTTTGATTTTTGCAACGTCTGGAACACGATAGAGGAGGACATCTAAAGTTGATGTGATGATGGGGGAAGACAAGGTTTCGAATGCAGTGTACGTGGTTGGGTGTTGTTTGCCAACAGTTGCCAATGCGTGAGAAATTTAAATTCTCAGAATCCATGAACCGCAAATTTCCATGCAGATTCTAGGCCCAAATGCCGCGTCGGAACGCGCAAATTACAGGCTAATTTACAGCTAAGTTGGGAACAATAGACGTTTTCGATGTGTCAATTCTCATCAATCTTTGGTTGCAGGGTACATAACGAGCAGAAGCTCGTCTGGCTGTCTGATTCTTGTGGCCGAGCCGTGCTCGACAAGTGCTCCTGCTTTGCTCGACCTAAACTCTGCTCTAAAAGAAATAAAAATGCCTATCATTTCTGACATAGCTGTGCGGGCCTTCAAATTGAATTAGCCGGATGTTCAACAAGCCGAGATTGCTTTTGTTGAAGCATCTGTTAAGCCAGACGTCTGTTTATGATCAAGCATAGTATATGTACACGTGTCTGCGAAATAAAATATACCAGTATGTCGGGAAGAATACGAAGGGTCCGGTCCAATACAGAGCGGTTCGGCTCAATGGAGCATCCGCATTCTTCAGTCAGAACCTATTCGGGTCTGACTTTTCTGACTTGTCGAGAATTCCCTCAGGCTGCGCAATCAGTACAGCAGCTCCCCGATCAGCTGGATGTAGCTGTCCATTGCCGGGGGCTCCTGCAGCGGAATTGTCAACGTGAATGAGCGAGGACAACAGATGTTCGGAGCTCCAGGAACGCAGCCAAATTGCAGCGGCGCGACCATAAGGCCAATGGTTAAGAGGGACGACCACCAGCACAGCCTTGGGCCATATTATTGATCCCATCAGCATTTCTCTTTCCACCTGCGCCCATTGCACCCAACCGCTGCCAGCTAGTTTGCCAAATACCATCGTTTTCCGCGGAGCTGACTTAAACCCCAACTGGCTCGCGGACTCGAGCTCCCCCCCTCGAAATCTCTTGAAGCCGTACGGTATCCATTTCTCGAGCGTCGAAATACATGCAAAAACATACGGTATTACCCCGGAAACAGCTGGGAAGAGCGAAATTGTGAGCTTAAACTCTCCGCTTGGTCAAGGACTTAGGTCCATGAAATAAGGTCGTTGAATCCAGGCTTGAATCCCATGTTTTGCGTCCGTTTACGTTCCGACTACGGCGGGAATTACTCGCTAAGATTTTCCGAAATGGCTGGTGCCGATTTCACAAGAAATATAAAGCCGCTACCTCGCTGACCTAGCCATCCTAATCTTCAAGCGCACCGTCTTGCCGGCTTCATTTCGGCCTTTTCTGTCACTGATCAGTGTGGGATATTGGCACCTGTTGGCAGACGCACCCCGATATCGCGACAATAGACAGTTTGCGCAGCAGCCAAGGAGCCAGCTGGTGACTGATTTGCTGTGCGCAAATGGTGGCTGCTGGCTCGAATGGCTAAATTAATGACACATTTTCTTTTGTTTGATTGAATCGTTTTGGGATCCAACTGAGCATTCACGGGTGCATGGTAACTCCAGACCTCCAGCTGGCTGAGGAAAGGCGAAGAAATTCTCATTTGAGCCGAAATTACGCTGGGTGAGCGTTCAGAGTGGTTGCTGAGGCAGAAATGCATGGCTACCTTTATTACTCTGCCTTTCAGAGTCATTCGCTACCCGGGATTCAAAATTTTCAGGAGCCACCAGCCACCATTTGCGCACACAGAATTAGCCACCAGCTGGCTCGGTGGCTGCTGCGCAACCTGTCTAATAGAAAGCTTTCTACTTCGGTGGAGTTGTTGGAGAGACTGAATATGCGATGACATCTCAAGCCAAATTATATTCTTCTGTGCTAATGCCTTCTAAACTCCTCCGCACGTGTCGTATCAATAAAGCCACGTCATTCAAATCTGTCCTTCTCAATTTGTGCTGAACATCCATCTCCGCTACTCGACGCAATCAGCACAATCTCTATGGCCACTGATTCCGCAAGGCTTCTGATACTCATCGTCGGCAGGGGGCTAGCCGGCTTGGCTGCCGCGTCATATCTTCGGGAGTAGCACAATGTTGCTGCAAGTCCGCAATCACGCTCGGTCCTTCCCAATTGAAATCAAGCCTCATAGATTCTCGAGCGTTCCAAACTTGATTTCTCACGAAACGATTATGCGATCTCTGTTGCTCCCAACGTGCGTTTCTGGATAGGAATTCCTCATTACATCTTCTAGACGCCTTTGCAGACCCAGGGACTGCTGCGTGAACAAGGAATCGAGTAATCCCAGCTAAAATCGACCATTCTAATCCACGTATGACACTATTGACCTTCACTCATCAGACATTTATTTTCCCTGGAATTATCCTCAGGTCTGGCGTTGTGATGCTGACGGGAGTGTCGTACGCGAGAGCCTCTCGGAAAGTCTTGCACGCTTGTTCACTTATTCTAATTTCTGTTGTGGACGGGAGACTGACCGAGGCACGCAGTGGCACAACAAGCGTATTTACACGTCGATCTAGACTTCTGACAGAATTGCACCGTTTGGCTACTGGAGATCAGCGACCCGGGAAACCTGCCCGCATCATCAAGGAGGTCAAAATTGCCACCGTGGACGTGGCCAGAGGAACGATTGGGACCGAAAGTGGCGACACCTACAGCGGAGATTTGATCATTGTAGGCCTCCGCATTAACTCAATGGCAGCGTTCTAATTCACGACATAGGGCGCCGATGGGATTAATTCGGCCGTGCGCGCTGCTGTGCTAGGTGCAGATGCGGGCCCCGTCGACGTCGCGACTGGAGCGGCGGCAATACCCAGCGGGCTTGCTGTATATCTGTGCACCGTTCCCATCGCTGTCGTGCGCGATGATCCGGTGCTCGCTTTTCAGACAGGTGAGAAGTCGGGGGTCGCCACTTTCTACAGCAGCGACTCTCGGACGCGCGCTTCCGTCTTCCATGCGGACCCGGAAAACTTCCAGATCGTGGCGTATGTCCCTGAGGATGGATGGGTTGAGCAGTTTACGACGAGTGGAAGCAGCACCGTCAAGGACGTCCCAGTCGAGCGCGCTCTTCACGACTTTTCAGAGTTCCACCCCAGCATCCAACAACTGTTCACCACTGCCACGACCCGTGATGTAGTGCGCGTTCGGGATCTGCACCTCCTACCGGAATGGCATTCGGGAAAGGCCATCCTGATCGGAGATGCCGCCCATGCTGTTACCCCTCGTGCGCATATTTCCCTTTCGCGAGTGTTTATGCATATATTTTGCTCAGACTTTGGTGCTGGTTCCAATACTGCGATCGAAGATGTCGACGCACTGGGCTACTTCCTCCGCGACCTCGCATCCACGGCCCAAACATCTGCTGCACTCGAATCCTTCAAGGCGATCCGCATGCCTCGCGCTCACACGATACAGTTCGCCAGCCGCCAGGTCGGTGGACGGCTCAGCGAGGAAGAGCGGAAAAAGTCAGGGCCGTATGTCCAGTTTCGCCAGTTCACCGAGTATCGTGACGGATTTGAAAATGCACAGGTTTGATGTTGTTGCGGCTTTTATAGCCAAAACCTCCGGATGTGAGTTGCATCTCCTTCATTTGATATGGCCCTATATAATCGACGATAGGTACTTGTGCAAAAGATGAGTGGGAAGCACTTAAAGCCGAGCACTAGCGTGCGGATTTTTGGATTTTTATTTCAATTCATCCTTGGCCAAGATGAAACATCAAGTCAGCGTCTCGGAATTCAGCCGCGATTGAGTGGGACCGCAAAATTTCCGTTCCCCCCGCATTTCAACATCTCACTAGTCTCAATTATAAATCTGCTGTCAATGTACTTGAATAAACTTCCAAATAATAACGGCAAAAAGGTAGGTATCAGAGGTTTTACGAGTGAAGCGAATCCAAAATAAAATACCAAGTACATGTTCTTCACAAGATCACGCATATGAACATAGATTAATTTATGACTCCCCTGACATTTATAGTCCTTTACAGCCATTTCCGAAAATCATACAACAATATATATAATCGGATCTTCCCTTCTTTCGACTCGGTGACACGCACGGCTAAGGGCGAGCTGGCGTGAACATTACATATTTCGCAAACCCACTGCAATGCATTGAGCCCCACTCTTCACACTCTCTTAATCGACCAAAACATCACATGTAGATCGCTCGTCGAACCTAAAACCTTGCCCACATTCTTCCACGCTCCCCCGCTGAAACACTTCCCCATCCCACATCTCGCCCAGCTCTCCGGCGAGGGGTAAAATATACGATTGTCGTCCCAGGACGAGCTGTAACCCTTCGTCAGCTGCGCACTGTGCGATCCAAAGATTATGGATCCAGGGCGGGCGGATAACAGCCCAGCGAGCTTGCGCGCCAGTTCAAGCTGTTGCTCCTCGCTGGACGGGGAAGAGGGATGCGGAATGTACCGCGGAAAGGCGGCCATGGAGTTCATTGAGTGACATAAGGGTGCGCAGATCTAGGTGAGAAGTAGCGGGCTGGGGCTCCTCCGTGAGGGGCGGGAGAGATAAAAATGTGGGATCAAAGGCGTCCCCCGCAACGAGCGTCGCGGGGAACAAAATAGTAGTGGATCGGAAAAGTTCGTGGCCCAGATCCCAAAATTCTGAAACCAAAATTGGTTCGTGCATGCACAGATAACTGCAAGGGCAAAGCCACACACCTTGGAGTAGATGGTACCGATGATGTTTTGCACGGGAAATCCATCATCGGCAATCTTCCTCAGATCGTTCCCAACTTCAAGGAACATTGCGGTAATCTTGTGAATATACATTGACGACAGGAAATATGCACCACCGCACCCTGTGTCTAGAATGAGAGCGCGCGGTACACTGCGCCCAAGATCGAGGACATGTTCATGCGCGGCTCGATTCTGGTTGATTTTGAGTCTACATTAAAATACATCGTCAGAAATGCGTTTTGATGAGTATCCTCCACGACGAATCCAAAGAGCCGGATGCACGCGTATGGGTACACCTACGTCCAAGTCTCAGCTGTAAGCGGGTTTTCACACGGAACGCAATTCAATCCCATGCAGACCTCATATGCTTTCTTCTGGATTGCCAGGACGTGCGCTTTCAACTCTTCGTCATCTTGAATTCCGGTCTGCGTCTTCAGGAACGCGAGCTCCGCTGGAGTGAGCACAGACTGGGGGTCGGCCTGAGACTCTGACATCCCCGGGAGGGCTGAAAAAAACTTCTACCTATATGTTAGCAGGGAAATAGAAGAGGCCTTAGAAGACTTTTCTGGGGCTTCAAAGGCTTAGGTTCCCACTTCGGAACTCAAACAAGGGCTTCTGCTGAGCTGAGGAATGCTAAGGTTAATTTTCTAGACCTAAAGTGGCCATATTGGATTGAAATGAAGTCAACTTAAATGCAATCTCACCCACAGAATAGTTGAACAGCACTGGAACAATGCCCTCGACGATGTGCAAACACATCGTGAATTTTGTGGCCGAATTTGGGTGAGGGCGAACCTGACCGGAAAGGACGGTCCGACGCTAGGGGTGGGGAAATCCTTCCTTTTATGGAAGGAGTGGTCCCAGGGCAGGTCAAAAAAACTTCTCGACCCTATGTCCTTTTTTCGAATCCCGATTCCCCCTTGCTTGCGCCCACCTCCTACCCGTTCCGTGATTTCCTCTGTCTGCATTGTTCCGACTTCCTTACATGTACCAATGTTGTCATGATCAACCCTCCGAACCTGTGTCACAGTTTTGGCTGTCCGACTGGGTGGCCATTTTCGCGTATCCCGTTCGATGTAGAGTATGTATCAGATGATATCAGCTTCAAACAATGTATGATATCTACTAGTATCGTCTGTTTTTTTTTTCGGAACCATTTACATATAGATTTTTCATTTCAGCTCCCTTCCAGGAATCTCTTGCTGCTCTGTTGCAGTGTTGCTGCTCTCCGGAGTCTGGACGATCTCAGCTCCTCTTCCATATATTCCTGCGAATTGTGCCGTCTTCTCAACCGCATTCCATATTGTCGCTCCCTATCTCGGAATAACCCCGGTGCCATTTTCCTGTGTCAATTTTAGCGCAGGCATCCTCTTTAGTTGTCCAAATCTCCATCCTATCTCAACCACACAGTCTAGTCAAAGGTCAACGCAGAGCAGCAGCATTCATTGCTGTAAACGAAATTAAAAGTCTTGTACTGCCTCAATTTCACGGCCTCGCGGTGTGGACATAGAGAGGCAATCATGTCGAGAAAGCTCGGACACTGTCTCAATGATCAAATTTCAAACCATAAATGCTCTTCGGACTAACTTTATGTTCCAGGAAAAACACTGGTACTATGCGCTACAGGCTACAGTTGTTCGAGAAATCAACATCAAGATATGCATCACTGAGGTTCGAAGAGCCATTTTGACCTCTCACAGTGCAGAGGAAAGCACTCCATTATTCGCAGTTACGACAGTGCCTGGGGTAGGAAGTGGCAATCAGCCAGTGTCGGTGAGGGACGAGCATATATCTATTATGCTGGATATGGAAATCTGTATGCCCAAGTTGAGCTGGCTGCCCACGGTGATCCTACTGATAGATGGACACTGTGCTTTGAGAGCAATCCATCCAAGCTGATCTGTGTGCACTCACCTGAAACTAAGCTCGATAGTACAAAATGAAGCAATAAAATTGCATGAATGGACAGGCTAACAAGGTCCCAGAAAACTAATTATAATATACTAATATCAGACTCCAATGTGAATGAATGGCACCCATCGTTCGTAAGGAACATTTCTGCTCTTCAGCTCTTTAACTGCAAGCTGTAAAGCCTCTGCTGTATCAGTGTGTGTGGGCTGTTGGCCCTCATAAAACATATGTGAGTATACAATCTCTGCAACGGTCGGGCCATCGCTGTCATTCATGGACCACATTGTTCCAATTGCACTTTGGAAACCCGCAGTAATGAATCCACCACCCAGATGAAATGATTCATTCACCAGTTTGGCATCTCCCATGGCTGTCTGACATGCAGCGAGAAAGACAAACTGTGCATTGGGCAGAGGCATGCGAAGAATTGTGTCCAAGCCCAGAGTGCCTCCATAAAGCTGGAGATGGCTTTGTGTGGGGAACTCAAGATTTTGATATCCATGACAAGCCAAATGAACCCAGGAGCACTGCTGGAGTTGCAGTTTCACGGCATCCACTGTTGCCTGCTCTCCAAGAAGGCATTGAACATAGGAAGCTTTGGCAATGGAAACAATTTTGTTAACTTCGGGCTCCACACCTTTGAGGGAGTTACTTCGGTTGGAATCAGTGTGTGTAACTCCAACAACTGCCAATTTGGGTGCAGTTTGAGATGATTTTTTATGAGCATCCACGAGGGATCCTAGAGTTGCTGTGTATGAATGGATAAATTCATCTGTTGGTGGGCTTGCGTGCAATGGTAGTCCTGTGAATGCACCTGTTGGCAGCCACCAGAGCCTGCCATTGGAAACACCTCGCTAAAGAACAAGATTAGTTATGAAAGGAGGAACCGTGTTTTCACTAACTGATTTCAAGACTTGATAAACTGGGTCCACGACATTGATCCAGAGCCAATTCAACATATCTTTGAAACATTCCTGAGTTGATTTGTGTGCAAATTGTTCACACCAGCCAAAGAGTCGGGAGGATGATAACTGGCCTCGGTGTCGAACATTGCAGTGACGAAGCAAGTTTGTCAGCATGTCTCGCTGTGATTTGAGCAGGTCTAGTGTGATAGTTGGGAGTGGAACATGGACTGGGTCTGAAGTCGGATTGGGGAGGATTATAGCATCACAATGAGTTTTGTGACTGGTGAGGATTATGACAGGTCCTCCTTGCGCTGCATGACAAAGAACATTGTAGGATTTCGGAAGTAGGAAATATTCAAAGCCTGGCTGTTGGCGAATGTCATCCAGGAGTTTCTTTCTGTCTTCAACAATGCTGATTGGGGAGTGAGCAAATTGTTCAATGTAAAGTTTTGAAGATAGTTCTAAGAACTTTCTAGCCTGATCAGGTGGAAGTGCATCAACATTTGTCTTCAGCTGGAGCATTTGCTGAAAAATGGTGGCAAGTCCTTGCTCAAGAAATTGCACAGCAGCATGAAGATTGGAGAGATCAATGCATGTTTGCACAGCAGTTGAAGTTGCACCAGAAATATCAAGCCTGTGAACAGCATCATGGCGCACAGGGATGGAATGCCCAATCCACAGTATTTCAGGGAGTAGATTAAAGGCTGCATTGAATGCACAGATACAATCATCTGGCTGAAATTCTGTAGCAAAATTTGCCCAAGAGAGAGCCTGTTGCCATGATATTTCAGGGTGAGAACTAGGAAGCTTAAAGGACTCTTTAAAGTGGGTCTGAATGGCTGAAAGGTCCTCCAGGCCTCTCAGCCTCTGATATCGATCTGTGAATGACACAGCAAGCGCTTGCAATTGGCCTGCTCGAGCAGGCTGTCCAGGTGGAGTCAGGTCTACTGCCTCCTGGTTGTTCTTCAGTGCAGCTTCCAGATCCCTCAGCTCACCCAGCCTCCGATATCGCTCTGAGAATGACACCGCAAGACCTTGCAGTCTACCTGCTCGATCAACATGTCCAGGTGGGGTCAGGTCGACTGCCTCCTGATCTGTTTGCAGTGCAGCTTCCAGGTCCTTCAGCTCACCCAGCCTCTGATATTGATCTTTGAACGACACAGCAAGACCTTGCAATCGGCCTGCTCGATCAGGATGTCCAGGTGGAGTCAGGTCTACTGCCTCCTGGTTGTTCTTCAGTGCAGCTTCCAGGTCCTTCAGCTCACCCAGCCTCTGATATCGATCTGTGAATGACACTGCAAGACTTCGCAGTCGGCCTGCTCGATCAGGATGGCCAGGTGGAGTGAGGTTGACTGCCTCCTGATCTGTTTGCAGTGCAGCTTCTAGGTCCTTCAGCTCACCCAGCCTCCTATATCGATCTGTGAGCGACACTGCAAGACCTTGCAGTCGGCCTGCTCGATCAGGATGTCCAGGTGTAGTCAGGTCTACTGCCTCCTGGTTGTTCTTCAGCACAGCTTCCAAGTCCTTCAGCTCACCCAGCCTCTGATATCGAAGTGTAAACGACACTGCAAGACCTTGCAGTCGGCCTGCTCGATCAGGATGGCCAGGTGGAGTGAGGTCGACTGCCTCCTGGTTGTTCTTCAGCGCAGCTTCCAGGTCCTTCAGCTCACCCAGCCTCTGATATCGAAGTGTGAACGACACTGCAAGACCTTGCAGTTGGCCCGCTCGATCAGGATAGCCAGGTGGAGTGAGGTCGACTGCCTCCTGGTTGTTCTTCAGCGCAGCTTCCAGGTCCTTCAGCTCACCCAGCCTCTGATATTGAAGTGTGAACAACACTGCAAGACCTTGCAGTTGGCCCGCTCGATCAGGATAGCCAGGTGGAGTGAGGTCAACTGCCTCCTGGATCTTCTTCAGCGCAGCTTCCAAGTCCTTCAGCTCACCCAGCCTCTGATATCGATCTGTCAAAGACACTGCAAGACCTCGCAGTCGGCCTGCTCGATCAGGATGGCCAGGTGGAGTGAGGTCTACTGCCTCCTGATCTGTTTGCAGTGCAGCTTCTAGGTCCTTCAGCTCACCCAGCCTCCGATATCGATCTTTGAACGACACTGCGAGACCTTGCAGTCGGCCTGCTCGATCAGGATGTCCAGGTGTAGTCAGGTCTACTGCCTCCTGGTTGTTCTTCAGTGCAGCTTCCAGGTCCTTTAGCTCACCCAGCCTCTTATATCGATCTATGAATGACGCTGCAAGACCTTGCAGTCGGCCTGCTCGATCAGGATGTCCAGGTGGAGTGAGGTCTACTGCCTCCTGGTTGTTCTTCAGTGCAGCTTCCAGGTCCTTTAGCTCACCCAGCCTCTTATATCGATCTATGAATGACGCTGCAAGACCTTGCAGTCGGCCTGCTTGATCAGGATGGCCAGGTGGAGTGAGGTCAACTGCCTCCTGATCTGTTTGCAGTGCAGCTTCCAGGTCCTTCAGCTCACCCAGCCTCTGATATCGATCTGTGACTGACATTGCAAGACCTCGCAGTCGGTCTGCTTGATCAGGATGATCTAGTGGAGTGAGGTCTACTACCTCCTGATCTGCCTTTAGTGCAGCCTCCTTGTCTGCTAGGTCTCCCAGCTCTTGATAGCGATCTGTAAGTGCCACACCCAAGTTTTGTAATGCATCAGCTCGATCGGAGTGTCCTTCTGTGGTTAGATCCAGTGCCCCTTGCAAGTGCTTCACCGAGGCTTCAAGGTCATTCAAGTTGCCTGACTCCCAATATCTCTGTCCAAAAGCTCTGCCTAACCCGTGCTGATATTGTGGCATATCTAGATCCTCTTGAGGTGTCTGTTCTATAAGTTCTTGTACCACTGTGATGTCTTCTGGATATCTCCAATCCTGCAAAGTAATTCCAGCTTTCCAGTAAAAATTCCTTTTGTGCACTCACCAGATCCTTGAAATTCTGTGCTTGATTACTACCAGAGTCAGAGTCCTATAAAGGGCTTTAGCTTCTTAATATGAATAGAATTCATTTTTTATTCACCAAATCTTCGGAATCTCGGTCTTCAGACTCCATTGTAATGTGGTCTGAAAGTGAAATATCTTGAGAGTTGGGTTGAGACATGCTCAAATCTGGTTCCTGTTTTAATTCAATATATTTGCTATATATTCTTCACTTCAGAAACCCACCATATTTCTAGCTACATTCTGCTGAGAAACTGACTGCCCATCGGAGTCCTCGGAAGGAAAGTTAGGTTTCTCCTGCTTCCAGTCAGTCAGGTCGGAATAGGATGACACGGGATTTCCTCACAGTTTCCGTGTTTGCCATTTATCAGGTGCTAGATGGTAAGATGGGGGGCATGATAGAACGATGCTGATGACCGATTTATACAAAAGCCTTAGCGCCGGAATGTCAGATGCCAGATGGTGTGAATTGATAAATGAATTGATCTTTGGTGCCCATTTGGCGCCCGTACACGCGCCAGCCTCCTCTCCCCTTCTTTCACCCATGGGTTGGCACACTGCTCTGAGTTTTAGTAAAGATTTCTTTTGGTATTAGTTCTCTATCTCCCACCGCTCCCAGCAATTGCTCCCCGCTGCACTGAGTCCGCCATGCCGCCACCACCCTTTAGTCATCAAGCTGTGATGAGAATCTGATTCTCATCACAGCTTGATGTCCGATCATCGGCGGTTTCTTTCCACCGCGTCCAGGAAGCTGTTCACCTGCCATTAAACTTCGTGCTGTTGATGTACACACTTGCCTCGCCCGCCGAGAGAGACTTCTCAATAAAGATTCATATTTAAATTATTACATAGTACAGTGTATACTGTAAAACCGTAGGCCAGAGTTCGACCGATTTGAATTGCAACCAATCACCGGCGTTGCAGTCTGGCCTATGTAATTGCAGGTGCGAAATTCAACCAATTGATAGTCTATCTGTGGGTCAGATAATCCCACAGCAGCTGTAAGGCTTGAACTTAAGGCATAAATCAGGGCCAAATGAAGCCGGGGATTCATCTGAGACTGCGAACTACGGCTATAAAATGACTGCCGAAAAAATGCACAACGAGAACGCTGGAGAATATTACTTAATGAATTCAGAGGCCATTGCTCCACACCCGGGTGGGCCCACGGCGTAACGATAAACAGCGAGCCCCGGTGTTTCCAACATGGAGGTTCATTATGGGCGGATCCAGCTAGATTCCCGCACAGCGTAAATAGAAGAATTCCGTCCTTTCATGACGAGAAGGCAGTCGTTGACATGGAGACAGACGCAATGGGATTCTAATTTTATTGAACCACGATCACCGAGTTGCGTATTCGTCTGATCGGGCCATTATGGGATTTTTGTAAGGCTGACCATGCCCATGACCGGATTCCGGATATTGGATATTTATGAGGCTTCCTATGCACCTAGCATCCATGGGCATCGAACGGTTTTCCCTGCAGCAATTCTTTCGAGATTTCCTAATATTTTAACCGAGTGCGAGAATTGCTGGGTTCCACAGTGATACCGCGTCGTTCAAGTTCAATTTAGTACGTATGTAGGATGAGCCGGAGTTCAAAGGTAAATTTTCATGTACTCACTTATTCATTCATTCGGCAGACAGATACACCGATTAAAACACCGCACTCTGCCCCACCCGGCTCTCCTTTCTATCCTCGATCACGCAAAAACGACTCGAGGGTCGCGAGCACGGGGACGCGGCGATGCCGCGAATTCAACTCGAACAACTGCGAAGTGAAGCAACAATAGGTGGGTCGCTGTGGCCAGCTTTTATAGCATTCTCGGCTTTGTATCAGTGGGCGGCCGCGGCGTAGACACACACTCTCGGATTGGAATTTTGAACTCGAGTGAGTGTCCGCGTTCGGTCCCCTCTCGCCCTAATCTAACTGTGACTACTTTGCTTTCAGCATCGCCAATAAAGTATCAAGCCCCACAACTATATCCCATTTTTCCTCGAGCAATAAATACAGAACGATGCGTGCCTCCGTTATTTATCAACCCACGGATCACGGTTGATACGCATTGGATGATTCGTAATATGTACCACATTCCCGACGTCGAGAGCACCGAAAGTCACCAGTGCTGTGGTCACATAACTCGATAAAATCCGGATGAATTCAGCAGGCCGAATCCACATCGCAAACGCCCACTGCACCGTTTGAACGGTGCGAGCCTTATCTGTTTTATCAACCCTATCGATACTGGCATGATGGAATCTGATGGGATCAACCCGTAAAATGATGTGACAATAGTGGTGTTCAAAGTTGCTCCTACTCCTCTCCTACTCACGCTCCTACTTGCTTTCCTACTCGTCTTCCTGAACTCAGAAGGAGGATGAGCAGGAGATGGAAGTAGGATCCTTTTTGTCAGTAGGAGTGTCAGAGCTCCTTTTTGCAAAATTTCTCCTACTTGAATTTCCTTCTCAATGCCTATTGCTCTTTACCCCGATATTTTTTCACAAAGTTGTAGCATTTCTCTACATACACCAACCTATAGAACCACCTCCTTGGCCTTTTAAACCTTAGAAAACATTTGCAATATTTTTGTTCTCCTACTAATCTCCTACTCGCAAATTGGCTAGGCAATGGTTTCAAAGTTGACCATTTTGAGCTCCTACTAATCATCAGATTTAAACCCCCTACTCCTGGCCATGCAATAATGGCTTGAAATATATGGCTCAAAATTGACTGGGGGGTGCAGAATAACATTTCAGATGGACTAGATTTTACCCGAAAGAAAAAGTTGCATTTTTGACCGAGAAATAACAAGTAGGAGCTGAAGTAGGAAGATGAGTAGGAGCGCGAGTAGGGCCAACTTTGAACGGTACTAATCTGCTTGTCTCCTCGCACCGCAGGCCGAACCCGCTGTCTCAGTGAACGGCCTCTCCTCCGTCCCCCGGCCCACCGATGCCGCGCTCTCCGATCTCGCATCTGGATGTGGATGACGACGCCGTGGTGTAACTCGATGTTGCGAATTCGAATGACCAGGTCCATGTGCGACCAAAAACCTCGCGAAAGCAACGCGAAAGAATTGTCTCCGTGCTGCGAGACCCGCGGAGTCTTTTGCGAACGCCGGGGTAGCGGCTGCACGCGCCGACGACTCGTACGGATCTCCCGGACGTCCATCTGGCGTGCGTCACCCGCCTCTTGCCGCTTCAAGCCTGCGCTTGAAAAGAAAAGCTCACTCACTATCGCTCGTCTATCGATCTTGCGCCGATTCTGACGCTCCGTTCCACCACCGACGATCCAGACCGGGCTCGTAACATGTGTCGTCCTCCCTCTCCATTCGTTCGTTGTGTCCCTCCCTCCCTTCCCCCTTCTCTCCACCTACGCTGACTTGTTCGCTCCCACTCCTCCTGCTTACGATGACGACGCAATGCTCGTTGACTCGCTCGCCAGCAGCTCGATCTTCAGCGTCCTCGACATGATTTGTTTTATGGTGCTTGCTGTGCGTCTTTCCCTCCCGCTTGTGATTGTTATTGGGCTGACGATGATTTCTGAAGCATTATGCAATGTACGTCCCCTCCTCCCATCTGCGCGCGTCCCACTCCCTCCCCATCTCCGCTCCACGTCTCACATCCCCAATCCCACGTTTTACGCCCGTCGAGTACCCCATCCTCTGCGCCTTCTATGCCCGTCAAGTGGACCGACCTCCTACTGCCCGCATCCCCCGTCCCACATCCCTCTCCCTACATCCTCCACCCTTCCGTCTCCCTCCCTACGTTCCCTGCTCTTCCTCCACCTCCTCCCGTCCCCGCCCTCTCTCCCCTCCACTTCCCTCTCCACTCGCTCTTCCTCCCCACCCTCCTTCCCCTCGGTGGGCGGGGGTGGATAAACTTCCTCTTCGACCTCCCCTCTCCGTGCTCTACTCCAACGCGCTCCTCTCCACGCTCAACGCGCGTGTGGCTCGGGGCAATGGCGGTGTCTACGGGCTCTGCTCTGCTTTCTGGCTCCGCGCGCGGCCGGGCGGGGGTGGGCGGGGTGGGTGGAGGAGTAGGAGTAGGAGCGGTAGGAGGACATAGGGCTCGTGGAAGGGGGACGACGGGCGGGGAGGGAGGAGATGACAACGATAAACGGGCCGGGGAGGGGATATCACGGAGGCGGGTGGGCACAGGGAGTTTTGTGGGTTTAGTGGGGTGCGTCTCTCGTTTGCTCTTCCTCCTCCCATCTCGCTGCTCCCCGCTCACGCTAACTCCACAAGGCTCCTCCTCCTCAACGTCAGCGTCGACGCGCGTCCGGGATCCATGACCACCCTCCTCCCCTCTCCCCGCATATCTCTCTGGTTTCTCTGATCTCATTGGTCTCTCGCCGGTTTCCCGCTCTCGCATCGCATCGCATATACATACCACCGCACTGTTCTCGTCTCGCTACGCTATCTTATCTATTCCTATCGACGTACACTATACTGCTACTGCTACTCACTGCTTCCCCCGCACTTGTTCGTCTGCCAGCTCACGTATCACTGTACCAGTGGCCTTGTGTTGGATTTATGATCCGGCGCAACCTTCACAGCCACACTTGGCAACATACCAGATTGCGGTTGTGTTCATCTTTGTTTATTTCTATGCCTACATCCCGTGCTATTGACTTATGCAGTACAACTAGATACTTACTTATCCTTGGCACAGCTTGGCTTCAGTATTTATACAGCTTGTACTGTACCCAATAAATTGTTTAAGGCTTCCTGCTTGAGTCCGCCCGCCTACCTTGTTCAACACCTTGGGCCACTGCTACTGTAGTATTTAAATCACTTCGAATGTCACGCGTCACAGCGCCCAAAATTTTCGAAAATTTTCGAACCTGTCACGGGTCACCGACGGGATTTTCGAAGGTGCAAAACCAGTCACGAAAAAGGCGAAAAAGGCCCGCAAAAAACCTATTTTTGTGCGCGCGGCGCGTCCAGGCGTATTTCTGCGTTCGATCTCTCGGGCTCTCACGAAATGCCAATTTTGCTTTGCATTGGCAAAAGTGGTAGATTTGCGCTGCAATGGGAGCTAAAAATTGATGAGGTGGGACACTGTTAGGCTGTGGGCCAGCAATGAGCACTTCTCCTGTCCTCCTGGGATCCTCAGAATGTCAGGAAGCCCACTTGTCGCGATGGCGGCGGGAATCCGTGGGGTACAGATTTTCGAAGTTTGTTTGGATGTCACGGCCAAGTCACCCCATTTTCGAAAACCAAAGTTCGAATCTTGCGGTCACAGGTCACAGCCCGGGAGAAGTGATTTAAATACTACAGTACTTCCAATGCATGTGGTCATGTTTGGCTGTAGTACGATCACGTGTGGCCATCACGGCTTGTTCTTAGCCACAGCGATATCTGTACCCGCGACCCCGTACGACCTCTAGCCCATCCCGGCTACTCCATCACGCGCACTCGCCCAGGACACAATTGACTCGCCAAGTTATCTATCGTTATGCAGTTAATCCTCCTCCGTCCGCACTGGCCACTGGCAGGCCGCTGTACAATGTACATCTACATGTACTTTTATACATTTGGATCCGGATTCGGACGTCGTCTGGAACGAACTTTTGAGGCGACAGCGCAGGCATGCGCACGGACCAGCCAGTTGGACTTGGCTTGCTCTCGTGCCGAGGATTTGGTGCAGGCTCTGCGAGATATATAGACCATCGCGGAATCGACTTCTGGAGTCAACTGATATGATATGGATGTTTTATGCCCGCACGCTTCCTCAACGGGACCACCGCGGTTATACATCCTCCTCCTCCTCCTCCTCCTCCTCCTCCTCCAGCGACCTGACTCGGAGGAGTATAATATTTATATGATAAATCCGCTCCTCTGAGTCGGGTGCGTTGCTCAAGCGCTTGTAAATCTAGCTTCTGCTCCGAGTTATGCCGCTGTGGCCTGCAACCAAAGACTGATAAGGGTGCTGGACATTAATTTTTGCGGGTTTCGAGTAAAGGGAGTTCGTTGTGTCATCGAAAACGTCTAACTTAGCTGTCATTTGTGACAAATTGCGCGTTCCGACTCGGTAATTGCGGTGCGCGAAAACCAGAATCTGCATGGGCAATTTTCGGGTCATGGATTCTGAGAATTTAAATTTCTAAACGTATTTTCGGGTCCTGAATTGAATAATTCGCAAGTTGACGAGTTGGCAAACAACGCCAGACCGCGTGCACCGCATTCGAAACTATGACCTTGTCCTCTCTTGTCCTCCTCCATCAACTTAATTAGGTGTCCCTCTGCAATACCCTAGGCCTTTGACTTGGTATCCATTTATCTTTCAGCTGGAGCCAAGGAGTAACGACGAGAAGAATGGGAATGGAACTCGTCCATTCGTCGGCTAACCTCGCTTAGCTCGCTTAGACTCGTTGATAATGGGACTGATCCGCGAGATGATGGGACTGGGCCCCGAGAATGGGATTCGGACTTCAATTGGTTTAAACTCCGCCCACCGGCACCACGCAGTGGGCCCCCGCGGCGAGCGGAAGCCCCATGTGGGCCAGGCGGCGAGTGCCCAGGGGGGTCGCGCTAGATGAATCTTTTACGGCGAGAAAATGCGAAAGAGTGGCGAAAAATAAGAAATAGCATGTAATAAAATACTCGGATGTGCCGTCAGGCAAAAGGAAGGGGGTCTGGGGAGAACAGTGTTCCCCCCAGCAGTAGATATAGTCGAAAATACACCTGTATACACCGAGAACCAAGAATCGGCTGTGCGATGCCGATAATGATGAATTGATGGGAGTGATCAAATTGCCATATAGACTCCGAGCCAAGCCTGGAGCTCAAAGATCTGCCTCGTTTAGGGCCTTACGGCAATTTCACGATAAGTAGTCGCCGTCGACTTCCAGGAATTCTTGACTTGCTATGTATAGGCGTCTTCGGAAATCCCTCTCGTTTATTATTGCTTTCTGGATCCCATGACTGCACTTCTATCCACGGAGGTGAAGGGTCCTACTAAATGTACTCAAGGCGGCGGAACTATTATCCGCTTTCAAGAGGCTCGTGAAACTTCAAGGTCGACACTTCTACGCTGTGACATCATGCCGACCACCCGCGTTCCCCGAACACATACTGTTGCATTTCGTTCAATTCGTAAGGCGGTTTGGAGTGTGACATCGCAATTGACCTGGACCTTTCGTATACGGTCCCCATTTGGCAATTTGATCCGTCGGCATCTCTCGGCTACGCTCGGCTAAGCCAAAAATGCCTCTGTGACGCAGTGACTTACGAAAAAATTCGTAGATTTTTGGGCGTGTGACAGGTGACCATACTAATTGAACGAAATGCAACAGTAAAGTCTCCCCCAGTATTCAGGTTGTTCCTTCCCCAGCATCCCATGCCACCCGCCGTACGAAAGGACTACTTCCACACCTTTGGCATCCACAAAGCGCAGCCCTGCCTCTCGAAGAAGGATTTCGAGGCCAAACTCGAGGCTCTCGTGGACCATTTACTTGCGCTTCCCCTTGTGCAGTGGAACGTGCTCAAGCTTGAGATGGTGCATCAAGGCTGAGGATGATAGACGCCTACATACATACCTCTTCTTTTCTCGGTGCCAGCTGTTTCAGAACGAGCTGTGCGATGAACATGTCAAGGAATTCGGGTTTCTATCGCCCGAGACTATCGTCGTAATCGCGATGGAAAGTGAGGTGCGTTCGCTACATATCCCCCCAATCATAAATAATAAATACCTGCTACTCAGAGTGCAGATCATTTACTCGCAGTATGTCCCATTATCTCAATCTCATCAATTCTCGAATTCAATCCCTCTCAAGGTGTTCTGCGACGCAGAGGTGCAGAAGGTATTCGACAGCGGCAAAGAACTCGGCCTCCAGAGTGGCATCTGCACCTTTTCCGCGGACGTCGTCGCGAAGATCGACTCTGCATCCCCCGACGCGCAAAATGGCCCGGGTGTTTACACCGTGGCAATCTTAAGAGTGCCGCATATTCTGTCTCCGGAGCAATACGCCCAACAAATTCACCCATTGATCGACAAGCTCACTGCCCTGCCTACGGCGTAGAAGACGTTCCGGAAATACGACCTGGTGGGTCGGCTCTCCATTATAATCATCCGGCCCTCGAGCGATCTCACGAGTTGCGGTCCATGGTCAGTGGGTGCAGAATACCGTCATGGACGATCACATGCGGGCTCTCGGCCACCCGGCGCAGAACTCACATTTATCAGACGCGGGGAAAGTGCGGTGCGCTGCTTCCAATTTTACCTAGCATCAGATTCCAACTCGTTCTTAGAACTTGGCTAGCGTCATCGAAGTATACCCTATTATTCTCTGGCTCTGTGAGATCATTCTGACCAGCGCTTGCCAGTTGACACGGGATGCAGAAACTCGGAAGCTTTTCTTGGGCGCGAAGCAGGATTTCGCCTACAGTGCTAATTCCTTCCTTTTCACAGCGGACGTGGTGACCAAGATCGACAAGTTTTGACCGGAGAGGAAAGGTTGTACTTGTGTTCATACTCCGTGCCAAAGTATTATGTTCTTGAAATTTCAGCCATTTTACCGACTCAACTCCTGCCTCTCGCTGAGCTCATTCTTCCGAAGGTTTGCAAAAATTCAACGTATGCAAGGGGGCGCGAAGGAAAAATTTCGGAGGACAATGCTACATTTTTTCGGAATCTTCTGATTTCGGGCACCCACCCCGCCTACCCCACAATATTTTATTTCTCGCTGCATGATTCTTGAGCCGCTAGGACCCACTATACCACCAAATTTGGTCAGTTACTGTGCCGATTTGGTATGGGAAATTTGTCATTGGGGAAATATCATTGCCCGCCCTGTGCATGGGATTGAGTTTTGCTCATTGTTTATTGCAGTGACCGAGGTTGGCCTTGAAACTACTGAAGATATATTTTTACTGAAGGGACCTATCACGGCCTGCCGAAACAGCCCCCACACGGCTTGGACGAAAATTTTTAGCACTCAGAAAAAATTTTCAAAATGTACCAATTCTGGACCCCCACCCACCCCACCGGGGGGTGGCGTCGTCTTATTCTTCGCGCCCCCTTGAACGTATGTACAATTGTCTCGCCCAAAGGTTCGCTGTCTAGGTAGTGGAGCCGACTGTGCCCAAATTATCCCACTCGGACTCGAATATTGCAGATCTGGTAGTCTGGATCCCGGATCCGGCTTGTCCGCCAATTCGCAACCGAAAGGAAGAGCTCATTCATGGATTCGGCATCCCTGAATGTTTTCCTGGTTGTTGTTCAAACCCCAATACTGTCTGGCATGACGGGCCCGAAGTCATGGACATGAAGAAACGGTGCTCGATAAGTGGTCCAACTTTGCTCGATTGTTCTAAAATAAATAAAAAATACCTATCGTGTCTGACATAGGTGTACGGGCCTTTAAGTTCAAGTAATGCGAAGCCGGATATCCAACAAGCCGAGGTTGCTTTCGTTGAAGCAACTATCTAGGAGAGACTAAGCCAGACGTCTTTTTATGATCAATCATAAATCTGCGAAGTAAAAATACACCAGTATCTCAGGAAGAATACGAAAGGGTCCGAGCACAATACATTGCGGTTATGCTCAATGGAGTATCCGCATCCTTCAGTCAGAATCCATTTGGGTCTGACTTGTCGAGAATTTCCTGCGCAATCAGTATAACAGATCCCCGATCAGCTGGCTGTAGCTGTCCAGCGCTGGGGGCTTCGGCTGTGCGACGAAATTGGGTGCCATGGACTGCGGGAAAATTACCGTTAGCAATAAAGACACTCTGGTTAGGGAATCGAGATACCGTAGGTTTGCCAATTGCCTCGGACGACTGCGACGTGGAGACGGAGACTGCCTTGTCGAGCTGCACCGGACGCTCACAATTAGCTCTGAAACGCTAAAAAGAATCAAATACGATGAATGACATACCGTGCCTGGCTCTGTTGACTCCGCGACGTCGGACGGGAAGAGTCCGGTAATCTCGTCGTCCCACTTGATGCGCACCCGACCTCGGGCGTCCTTGCAGGGGACCGGGTGGAGCGCGAGATAACTGCCCATTGGGCCTGTGTCTGTGCCTGGGACGGGCATTGGAGCGGCGGCGACGACATGTACACTGGCAGCGGCGAGGAGGAATTTGAAGGCGAGGATGGAATACTTCATCGGTAGTGCTGCGAGTGAAGGTGGCGACTAATATGCTGAATGAAGCGCGGGTGGGTTCTTTATATTAGCGTATGAGAAAGCGGGTGCGGAGGGTGTGCAAGCTGGCTGGAAGAACTTCCGCGTTGATTCCGCCCTGCTCGTCGAAATACATTGCTGTTGTCCGCCCCATTCGTCCTTTTCTTTCCACAGGCCGCAGACCATCCATCGACCGCCGTACAGTGCAAAAACGTGAAACAAAGTGTGGGAATCGGCCCTGTCAGTGCATCCACAGGTTCCGTGGATGCATATCGTTCAGGAGTAAACCTGCGATCTATCCGAAGTCGTCGCCGAGACTACCGCTTTTGATCGAATGTCGTCGATTGGAGTACAATGCAGTGTGAGCGGAAGTCATTTGCAGTCTTGGTAAGTGCGCCACGAGGAGGATCTTTTGAGGGTCCTTACTGGACAAAACAGTCTTTTTTGCCGTTGTGAACACTTTTTTCTTGACATCTTCAAAGAAACCTCAAGAAATTGGGAAAATTGTTCATTCTTGGAAGATATTGAAAAATCTTGGAAGATCTTGAGGAATCTTGCAAGATGCACATGATTTTGCTTGGCAAGCTCGATTTTTTTGTGTCGAGATCTTTGAAGATCTCAGATAAAACCTTTCATGGAAAATTGAGATGGCGTCCTTTAAATTTACGTGCTCTTACAAGATCTTGTGCTGGCGGAGGCGCATCAACCACACATCGGAGTCCTAGTGATGGTATCAATCTGCCTTCGGCAGGAGGAGGATATATTATACTGATGCGGTCTCACAACTGGAACAGCCAGTTTACCATGGATGACATCGTAACTTATGCAAGCTAAAAGTTACCCATACATAGAACACACGTACTACCGTTGGGGGACTCTGGACTCATCGGCTGACCTTCAATCTGGAACTGAAGAGTCTGCCAACCGGCCTGAATAATCACCCTTGCATCCATCCCGTGCTACAATTTTATCTATCATCAGTGAAGAGGTGTACTGTCCGGGCAAAGACAAGTGTAGCACAGCATCTCATTCCCTTCCTAGTCACAAAAAAAAATTACTGATACACCGTGACAGACTAAGCAGCTCCGGTAAATGAAGTTCTTACTGCGAATGAGATAAAGAAGTTTTAATTATCATCCTAGTGCCACCGCATACCACTGGTCATTGTTCTGGTATCTCCCTGATATCCTTTTCTACCCGGGTGAGGGCCAATTGATGTAGATGTGATCGGGGTTGTTCCGGAATCATACTGTGTTGATGCGAACGTAACCCGAGACTTTGCTATTTGCTTTAACAGAGTTCTAGAATAGCTGGATTCCGCCGTAATACCGCGTCATTCAATTTCAATTCACAAAACGAGCTGTAAAGGTGATTTTCAGGCAGTTGCATGCATTGAGTCGTTCGCTCGTTCCACCCTAAATCTGAGGGTCGAATTTTGAATTTCCAAGCGGTAGCCTTGTTCGTCTTTGTCACGGCGCAACGAGGCTCATCGTTGATGCTATACCTCCCTGCACCGTGCAGAGACGCCTGTACCTCACAGCACTGCCCGGGGTATTCCAGAAGCTCTGCGCTCAACAGCTGATAGCTGATATGTTTATTTTAGGTCCATCTTAAATCCGATGAAAGCTGTGACAGGGGGGCCCAACTGCTCTTCCTCTTCCACCACCATCGACGAGCCTCCATGGACAACGAACCCCACCAGGAATCTGAGTTCTCTTCCCACTCAACCCCGGAGGATCCTGAAATCGTATCGTAAGTGCTTCTTTCGTCCACATTTCCGCGTGGCCGACGATGTCTAATCTAGATATGGCGGTGCCATTTTCTCTGGCTCGCAGCATTTCACTGTGACTGGTGGTACCTTCACAAGTATCACGAACGTTCAAACCACTCCAAATATTCCTTTCGGTAGGTTTCACACATCTATTTTTCAAAGAAAAATTCACCAATACTCGATAGATTTCCGCAAGATTCCAGGGGGACATAGACCTGCAACGCGAAATATCCTTGAGCAACACAGGTTTCATCAACCCCTTACATGGACGGCCACGTGTGAGACGGCTATATAGCGCGAAAATAGATGGTCAAAAGGCGGACGTGACTGTAGCAATATATCAAGGAGAGGGCGCTGAGGAGGTGTGTTACTCCATGTCTCTCGCTGTAATCTCCGATTAATCTTGGCAGGAATGGCAGGAGGATATGGAACGATACTCGTGGCTTCGGTACGAGAGAATCTGTGCTCCTCAGCAATAAGTTTATTTTTTAGGCATCCAAATTTCGTTCAACTTTTCCGTTTCGCAAGTTCGTCGAAGATTCATGCTGCGGTGTTTAATGACGGTATGCGGATGCATTTTCTGAGGTGGCTCACTGGACTCGGATCTGAATCAGATTTGATACCGTTCAAGAATTTCGTGGACCGCCATCGACACTCCCATTTCTCGACTGTATATATCTATGCTTGCTGCGTATGTGCATCTGTCACTTCCCGATTGAGAAATATTGATTTGCTTGCAGCATAGGGAGTTCATGGTCGTGCAAAATTATTTCAACTCCGTCTTTCAGCGGTATCTGGTGAGTCCTGGCATCCGGGTGATACTGGGAGTGTTAACAATGGCTCCAGGATGAGGACGACTGCACATTTTGGATACGTTGCTCAACTGGCCGACTCTGCACGGACCTCGTACCCAGCCACACCCTCGACTGGGTTTCCGGTGGTGGTGGGATAATCCGCCCTCAGAGAATTAGCTCCTTAGAAACACCAGACCTAGAGGCCCAGGTCATCGATTCTCTGACCTTAGACCAGTATCATGAAATATGTTATTGGAATCTAGCACACACTGGAACCATCTTCATCTCAAGCGATGTGACAGTGACTCTGGGCTCGGTCATTGCCGATTGTTCGGGGGATCAACACCAAGACTGGATGGAGATTGCGTGTTTGCCGGATGTAAATGTTGACTGCGGTGATTGGGATGGAGCAGAAGGAGAGATCTTGGAGGATGGGCGGACCCGGTATTTCTTTTGTTTGTGTCGAAGATGGTCTATGGTAATCATGTTTACTCGAGTTTCGACGCCAGTGATGTATTGAACAGCACACTCTCGGCAAAAATGTGGTGCTTCATCCATCGGCGGTTTTGGTTCAGCCAAGCGAATCAAATCTTCAGTCGCCTGCAGATCACAACCGACCTCCAGAATTATCGTATGTTTGAACCCATCTTTGATCTCACCGTTGCATTAACTTCCCTGATAGTTGTTGTGGACAACATCTTTTTCAGAGTTCAAATCCCGGCGGCTACGGAAAGCGCCCCGCACGGTTTCCTATTTCTCTGCCCAACAAAGGACTTGCAAAGCAGACCAGCGTCATTCCAGTGGTCAGATTGTGCGGCCTATTGGTCCCGGGACCCTTCGGGTGTCGAATATCTCAGCACAGAGGAGGCAACACGTCTCGGATTCCCAGCTCTACAGTTCACTTTGGAAATTCGGGGTGAAACTTGGGATGTGAGCGTCTACGCAGGACTCCGTCAATTCCACCAAGGCAAAGGCTTTGATCCAGATAGCCTGGACGTCGCGCGCCATCTAGGCCACCAACTGTGTCATATCTCCGCTAAAATGGATCCTCTATTTGCCCACGGTGAGCAAACACGACCGCTTAAAGATTCACTATTTCATGTCTGATAATATGTTGAATAGTTGGTCCTTATCATTCTGGGTCCGAAGAACAAGCAGACCAACTCGAGTCATCCAGTATCTATGGAGACATACCCCCTATGGTGTTCCTTATGTAGGGTAATGTTGGACTCAATATATAACTTGAACAAAGTTTGTATCATGAGATGGAATCGGTATATATCGTTTGATCATGAATGACAAGATGTGCCGGAGCGAAGCGACGAGGCGGCGAATAGCTGGCGGAAATGATTTTATCATTCCGTGGAAGTGGAAGAAAAGACAGGAGCAATCTTTCGAAGTACTATATTAAACATTTTGAGACCTGGTAATTGTGCAGCGTACATGTGCGATGCGCGAATGTAAGTTTACAGCCGTTGTCAGTACCGAAGGCGCGAATCCATTTTGGGCCATTTTTGATCCCGATGACCGATTTGCGCATATCTCGATTAGTTCTGCACAGATTGGGACGAAACATAGCTAGATAATTCAGGGTAATTCGCGCACTACTGATAGAAAAAAAGTCGCGAAAATAGTTTATATCCAGTGAGATGAGTTTGAGGCTCATTTTGGGGGTCAATTCAGTCTACCAGCAGCTAGGCATGTTCAAATGACCTAGATATGCCTGCCATTTGTTCTGTGCTTCTGCGCGATCGCCACGACTCACGCCTTCAAATGAAGGGAGAAAGAAGGTAGAGAGAGGGATTACAGTTAGTATGCGAACTGGCGCGCACGTTCGAGATGCCTCCACCTACACGCCTGCGGAGCTACAGCGGCCTTCCCAAGCGCGAAGACACTCCCACTGATATGTCGCCGCGTGCGCAGGTATCCCCATCCCCGTCTCATTACACCCCGCCTCGCAAGACCCACCGCGGCAGATTGCTTATGCCTCCTGGTGGAGGTAGGCTTGCCAATCATTCCACCGCCAGCCCCGCAGATTTCCACGACACCGAACGCAAAAAACAAAAAAAAAACACCCCGACCATGCGAGTGAACGACAGCGCCGGGCGCTTACAGCTGTTTGCATGACACTATCTAAAAATAGATGAAAGGAAAGCAGTTTTGATCTGGCAGGTCAATCCCTCACCTCGGAAGGGGGTTATTTTTTGACTTGCGGCCTTGTTTGAGCTTGCAGCTTGTCGCTTAGCGTTGCCAAGCGCACAAGCCGGAACAAGGCGCAATCAAAATGTCAAAAGGCTGATGTATGTAGAACGAGCCGGAGTTGAAAGGTAATTTTTCAGGTACTCGCTCATCCATATATTCATTCGGCGAGCAGGTACACCGGTAAAACCCCGCACACAGGGGGCATACCCCACCGCTTAAATTCCATAAGCTGCAGACGCTTATGAACGGCGGTTTGCTCGCGGTTTGCTCGCTTATTGATGGCTCAGAGAAATTGCCGCGTGTTTCCCTCGTGTGCATGTGTAATGCACATTGATGTGTCGTGGGTTCAAACCTGCATGACAGCATTCTTTTTAAATATCACCTTTCATTTGCTGGCAGACTCAGAAGTACACAAGGAATGTTGGCTACACCTCTAAAAATTACCAAACTTTATGTAGACATATATCTGTCTGCATTGTTGGATTTCTTTCAAGTGTGTTAGGTACACAGCAAACATTCCCTTATTCAATGCAATCCTGTTGGATTTATGATCCGGCGCAACCTTCACAGCCACACTTGGCAACATACCAGATTGCGGTTGTGTTCATCTTTGTTTATTTCTATGCCTACATCCCGTGCTATTGACTTATGCAGTAACTAGATACTTACTTATCCTTGGCACAGCTTGGCTTCAGTATTTATACAGCTTGTACTGTACCCAATAAATTGTCTAAGGCTTCCTGCTTGAGTCCGCCTGCCTACCTTGTTCAACAAATCCATGGAGCTTGGAATATCTTCTTTGGCTCCTTGGAACACAGCCAGTATCTTGAAAAGTATAAGACTTCAGAGGGATACAGGCAAATTCCTCTACCAAATGTTTGCAGTCTTTGAGGAGGAACTAATGGTATAGTGCCAGATGGAACATAGGCCAGTCAGTGTTTATATGCTACCATTTGGGTGCCTGAGATCCATAACCTCAAAATGGGTGCCTCATTGAGAGTGCTGGGATGATGGGTAGAGCACAATATATTACAACTTGGCATGTTCCAGAAAATGGGACCGGGTCAAGCTGATACATTATCTTGAATTTTGTTTCAAAAAAAGTTCATAGAATAGCACAAGTATGATTCACCCAGATGGCATATGTCAGATCCACTGAATTTCCCTCTCAAAATTATTCACTATGAGTTGTTAGAAAAGCACAAGGTCATGAAGGCTGGAAAAAAATATAGAACTGCTGTAGAGAATATATTTACAGAGAGTTCAGTAATCTGTTGTATGTGTGATCAACATTCCTTGTCTATTTCTGAGTCTGCCACTAAATAAAATGTGGTATGTCAAAAAGAACGCTACTACGCAGGTTTGAACCCACGACACATCAATGTGCATTACACATGCACACGAGGGAAACACGCGGCAATTTCTCCGAGCCATCAATAAGCGAGCAAACCGCGAGCAACCGCCGTTCATAAGCGTCTGCGGCTTATGGAATTTAAGCGGTGGGGCATGCCCCCTGTGGCACTCACACTCGGCTCTCTTTACATACAGTAACCTCCAACTTGTATCACGGCAAATACAACTTTAAATTGAAGGACCTGGGGACGCGATGCGGCGAATCCACGGTGGGCTGCGAATTCAACTGGAACAACTGTGAAGTGAAGCGTGATGCAAAGTTGAGCATCCTACAAGTTCTATATCAAGCGGGCGGGGCGTAGAAATTTAAGCACGCACCAGCCTCCCTCTTCTTCCATCTCCCATATCAAACTTCTGAATACTGAGTACTACAGACTCGTGTCTGCGCTATTTCTCTCCACTCTGATTCTGACTTTTTTTTTTTTTTCTTGATCATTACGTTTAGCATATCTATCGCCATCGAATCCACGCACTATCACGATTTCAATATTTGAAGTAGTGATCAAAGGTAGGTCCGTGCCACTTCCTTGATTGTTCACCCGTCCATGCACCTCCTTCTATCCATTTCTTTCGCGGCTCCTTTTTTATTTTACCCTTTTCAGTCCGAGGATGAGGACACCCCTCGCGTTCTTGCTGCTTCTTCGTCGGTGCTGGCGCCGCGCCAATCAGCGCAGGCGGCCGTGCCTCCTCCGTACCCAGCGGAGGAGACGCGCAAGACCCGCCGGAATTCGCGTGCTCCCATTGCCTCTGTCCCTGCCTCGATCGAGTGCGCCAGGTGTTAGCGACTGCAGCTGGCGCCGGCCCAAGCTTGGCTGTTTATAGATATATATATTATTCCCCAATTCGACAAACCAAACCAAGCGGGAGGACTAGGGCTAGTATTAGTACTCGCAATCAATGCACTCCCCTGTATCCACCCATTTTTCTAGAATGTAATATCTATGACCATGGGTTTCTCATAGATATATTCCTCCCACGCGTGTTAGCTTGGCTTGAATGACATTCGCACTGGGCGAGAACTTTGAAACTGATCTCCAACTGGCTATACTACTAGTAGGATAGTCTCACGTTTGAACGCATTCAGCACGACCAAACTTCGCTACCAAATCACACCTCTGAATCTCCCATTCCAGGTGCAACTGGCACACCAAAGTCGTGTCGCGTTGGGTTTTTTTTTAAATAAATAAAAAATACAACGAGGTCCCATTGTATTTACCTGGCTGTCTGGATGAAATTCTCTTGGACTTTATATCAAGCCTCAGTTCGGTACGCTCCACGCTGTATGTACATGTATACCGGTCCCCGCGTCTCCAGGATTTTTTTTTTTGGCCAATTGAGGGGTAGCTTCCGGCCCGCCCGGGATTCATATGCACCAGCACACTTTTCGAGGAAGTCTCATGGGCGTATCTCAATTTTTTTTCCCCATTGATTCGGTGCAGAAAGTACAGATGTGGGAGCATCCTTGGACCTTTCACCGCAAACGCCACCTGGTCCGAATTTACGGAGTCGTGATTGAAATGTAGTATCAGATCAACGTCGAGACTCGTCGAGACCACCGTAGGTCACAGAATTCTACCAAAATCAGGAGGAATTCTGCAGTAACTTACGAATCCTCATATAACCGTGCGAGGCTGATCTGTCGATGCTTCCATGATGGGATCAAATATTAGAATGTCTTGTCTTCGGCGTTCGCCCACAACCACAATGCGCGTCCGCGCCAGCCTCCTCGTCAACCTTACGACCGCCCTCCTGGCCCGTGCGCACTGAGGCCGACAATGCCGTCTCAGTGGACGGCCTCTCCTCTATCCCCTGGCCCACCGACCCGCACTCTCCGTCATTTGGATGACGATCCAATTTCATTTTGCGAATTCGAATGACCACAAACCTCGCGAAAGATTTGTCTCCATGCCGAGAGAACGGAACACCTCGTTGATGCTGGGACGTAGCGGCGCGCCCCGACGACTCGGATGGCCTCGCTCCCGGACGTTCATCTGGCGTGCGTCATTACCCGTCTCTCATCCCCTTGAAAAGACAAAGAAAAGCTCACTCACCGTCATCACAATGACAGATATGGCCCAATGCTGATCGCTGCTCGAGCGCGCACCGGAGCGAACACTGCACGCAGGCGTGTTTTTCAATATGATATCATACGGGGTGCGTACATACGCTGGTCTCGTTATCGTACCGGGATCACCACTAAAGCGGCATTATGCCAGGTCTTTGTCGGCGATGGATGGTCTTTTCATGCGGCAAGGGTGCCGGTGCGCACGCCCCTTCCAACGTGCTGCGACGTCGCGGGATTGACGATGCAATGCAGGGATGGCGCGTGGGTGCGATACTTCGTCCGCATTCAGAGTCGGATTTGGCCGGGGCGCAGGGATACTGAGACGCGGACCCCGCAGGTATTCTACCTCTTCGTCGTGGAGACGCTCAACACGGGCTTCGACGTGGCGATGATGTACCAGCCGCTCGTGCTGCAGTACGGTGCGTCCTGCGTCCCTTCCTGCGTTTTGGTCGGCATCGACTGATGGTCTCATGTGTGTACCCACCACTGGCAGGCCAGCAACTAGACTACTCCCCTGTGGTGCGTTCGGTCTCCGTTCCTTTCCTTCCGCCATCCTGCCTTCGCATTCCGTCACCTTCCCCATCCCCCACGCCCCACCCCTTCCTCTTATCCCCCCTCCCCCCCATCCCATCGTATAGACTCCGAGACTGACTCAACGTGGTGTATACGTAGCTGGCCCCCTCTCTGCCGCCCTCAAAATCAGCCTCACCGCCTCACCGCCTCACCGTCCCGTCAAACAATTCGCCACTAGGCCCCGCCTGCACCGCTCCGCGCTCGTGTGGTTCCTGGTGTCGTGCGCCGTGTGGGGCGGACGGGCGGACGGGTTGATTGCGGGGCGGGGCGGACGGGTTGATGGTGGACTTTGGTGGGCGATGGGTTCTTCCTTGCCTCCGTCATCGCAATGCTGATTGACTGACGCACCACACAGTCCCACCGCAAAACAGGCTTCGTCGCGACCGACTCGGTGATTGATAGGATTATACGCAGTGCGTCCCGTCCCCCTTTCCTTTTTACCTCATCTCTTTCGCCCTCTATCCATCTATCCCGCCCTCTCCCGCGCTCGTGCTCCCTCTATCTATCTATCCCGCCCCCTCTCGATTCGGCGGTGCTGACCCGCTTCACTAGCGACGATCCAGACGGGGCTCGTAACGTGTGCCCTCTTTGTCGTCTCTCGCAGACGTGACACTGACTCGCCCGCCCACAGCTCGATCTTCAGCGTCTTCGACGTCATATGTTTTATGATGTTTCCTGTGCGTCTTTCCCCTTTGCCTTCTCGTGTGGGTGTACTTACGAGGGGATGTGTAGCGGTATGCGATGTAGGTGTCCGTCTTTCGTGAGAACGAGACGGGGAAGAGAGAGAGAAGAGCGGGCGAGAGAGAGAGAAGGAGCGGGGGAGAGAAGAGCGAAGGGGACGAGAAGAGGGAGAGAGGGAGAAGAGGGAGAGAGAGAGAAGAGGGAGAGAGAAGAGCGGGGGAGCGAACACGCGTCGAGGGCCCCCACCGAAGCCAAAGCCAAACTCGCTCGCGCGTCGAGTGCCCCCCACTTCCTCCTTCACTGGAGTACCCCACTTCCTACTCCCCACCTCCTCCGCTCGCTCGCTCGCGCGTCGAGTGCCCCCACTTCGCCCTCCCCACCCCCTCCCACCCTCTCCCCATCCCTGCTCCTCCCCACCCTCCCCTCGTTCTTCCCTCGCCTGCTCGCTCCCCTCCCATATCCCCCTCTCCTCGCGCTCTGGCTCATCGAGTGCCCATCGCTCGCGCGCCGAATGTTAGATTGGCACTGACGCACCCAAAGAAACTTCCTCCCCGACCTCCCCCTCTCCAAGCTCTACTCCACCGCGCTCCTCCACACTCAATGCGCCTGTGCGCCTCGGGCCCGGGGCGATGGCGGTGTCTATCGGGTCTGGTGTGCCTTCTGGCTCCATGCACCGCGGGGGCGGAGTGGGTGGAGTAGGTGGAGTAGGGGAGTGGGCGGAGTAGGGCACGGGCTGGTGTTCGAGGACATGGCGCTCGTGGAGGGGACGACGAAGGGCGGGGAGGGGGAGACGGAGGGAGAGACGATGAATGGGACGGAGGGGGATGGGCATGGGGAGGGGCACGGGGACTGGGAGTTTTGTGGGGTTTAGTGGGGTGCGTGCTTTGGCTTGCTCTTCCCCCTCCCCCTCCCGTCGCCGCTCCCCGCCTGCTAACCCACCCCACTGGCCTCCTCAACATCAACGTCGACGTCAACGCGCGTCCTCGATCCACAACCACCCTCCTCCCCTCTCCCCGCATATCTTTCTGGTTTCTCTGATCTTATTGGTCTCTCGCTGGTTTCCCTCTCGCATCGCATCGCATGTACATATCACCGCACTCGTCTCGTCTCCTTACGCTACGCTATCTATTCCTATCCACCTACACTATACTGCTACACTACTTGCTCCTGCCAACCACTCCGTCCTCATACCGTGGATACTCACGTACTATGGTCCACCCGCATGTCGGGGATAAGATACGCGCACGGACCAATTGCCTATTTGGGATTTGGGATTTGCTCGCGCCTTGCTTGGGAGCGCGCGATCTTGGAAGTCGGCGCAGGCTCTGCGGAATATATTCCTTAGATGTGGGGTTGAAAACGGAAATGACGGAGACGGAATATGACGGGTCCAAGGACTCGAAGTTTGTCCGACCGTGACGCAAAAGTTAAATTTTTCATATCCACTTGTCGGGTGCGTTGCTCGAGCCTTTAAATTTTTGTTTCTCCGTCGCTTCAAAGTTATGTTTATTATGCGAGACACTGAGGCAGTGAATGAGGTCTGGGACAAAAATCAATTAATTAGGAAAACATTGGAGAATCCATGACTGGGCTGCTCCTTTCTGTTGCGAATTAGTGGGCGAATCGGATCTACGCTATAATTACCAGATTTAGGATCTTTGGGTTCGAGCGGAATAATTTGGTGCGAGACGAATGTACTATCTGAGACTGGCTATCCGGCCACCTAAGCATCTTTAGCCTCATTCCCGTACATAGCGACATTTGAATGCGTGTTTATGAGGTCCCAAATGATGTACCACATACTATAAGTGAACCTATTTCTTCTCCGGAATTTAGAATACAATTTCATGCCTGGCTGAATTCTTTTTCGGGGCATGTCCCAAAATGGCAAAAACTAGCTATCCGGCCACCCGCCCAATTCACTCATTGCAAGTGGTGCTGTTTATCCCAAGATATGCCAAACTATATATATATAATGGATATGAATGTATTATTATGTGCAGAGAAACTTCACACCTATGCAATATCAGGACTGTATCCAGATGCCTTTCTGACACAGAAGGTGGGTGAAATTGCTCTGTGGACGGAATGGCTTGTGTTACAGATGACGAAAAGTCTTCACGTCCCAGGTTGAAGTGTATATATTGCCTAGGGATGTATTTGGACTTATCTGAACACCAAGAATGCCCCTCACGCACTCACAACCAGCTCAAAAAAGTCCATACGTATGAACGAGGAATAGGAGAAGTAAAAGCCTGCTACCTTGACATAAGAAACATCAAGTGGGTGCAACGAAATTGGGCAAATCCTATGTCCGTAGCAAGCACCGGGTGTGCGCAACACTGGCGGCCAGAATGCGCAACTCAGGGCACATCGAATTTCTCCTTGAGGGTCCCGCACCTGATACAAAGCCTTTGTTATTTAGTAAGTCAAACTGCGCGATTCCTCATACTCAGGGGATGAGATCGAGCCCCCAAAGTCTTGAATGCCTGGATACGTAAGTATCTGGGTTTTGTATACCGGCGAAAAGTCACCTTCCCACGCTCCCTGATAAGGAAAATCTACCTGTTTTGTATTTTGATCGCTCATCATAGACCCCTATCGCATCGCGGATTTCTAATCGAGACTCTTAGTTTAGCGCCCATACAGGTTGCTTTTTCGAGCACGGGACCATTACACAAGCTGAACAACAACTATTTGAGCGGCACGCAGTCTACGGTTTCTCAAAAGTGCCCTCTCAACAAACACCAGCCATTCTTCCCTTTCATCGAAATTTGGCAGGGATTCGATCATGTTGTGCCAACCCGCAGAGTAAACCACGGAGCCCCTGTCGGCTGATCGAAGATCGAACTCCCATGCAAATGGGTGCATTTCTGTATCAGTGAGGATTGGGAAAGTTGTGAATCCAGCGGACGAGTCTTGGTAGTATATGTAAGGGCAACCTCTAGACCACTGTGCGAAGCATTCGTCGTGAATTTCACAACGCCTTGTCGTGAAATTCAAGATTCATGATGTTTTGTCATGGTCTACACCATGAATTTCAACATCCATTTCATGATGGTCAACTTGCCATTTTTGGCAGATTTTTCGGTCTTGAAATTCAGATCGTTTCATCATGAAAATACGTGATGAAAATGCACAGCAGAGAGCGAACAAGTAACCGAACTTGCCCTAATGAATGATGTCATTACTCCACTGGCTCCGAGTCAAGTGAACCCACTCCGCTCTACCGACTCCACCACGCTCTTTGACTTCAACCACCATCTACCCCGCCCTCCATGGTCTGCATCTTTGCTGAGGCCCTCCTTACAGCCCTCGTCGCCGCCACCACCGCTTCTCAAATGCCGTGAATCACTGGCAAGTACTGGTAACACTGTTGCGGTTGACATGGTGAGGCCGACTTCTGGCAGTCCATGCGAACACGATCAACAGCATGCTGGCACATTAGGTATGTATACTGAGTCCTTAGCTGATATCAAACCTGATGCCCACATATAGTACATGTTTAGTTGGGGTAACACTTGGCTCGACAGTGCAATGCAGGACCTTGTAGATGGTGGATGATACGTGCATAAGCAGTATGCATTAGGATAGCAGTAGCACAGTAGAATGTTGTATTTGTCTGGAATTTCACTGCATTTTGTTAGCTTTTCGTGATGTTTCGTAAGGAATATATCAGCCTGGTCTATCCCTGAAAATTAGCAGAGATATTCCGCATGAAAGGTCATGCATTCATAACGATACACATTGAAAAAAGTGTTGTGAATGTTCCTATATTTAACATGAAATTCAAAACCCTGGTTCATGATGTGTTGTGAGGAAACCTTGATGTACTGTGAGGAAATTCAGTGCGAAATGTTATGAATTTCCTGACTCAAAGTCGTGAAAGACGTCATGAAATTCATGATGGTTACTCCTTACAGTGGACCCGAGAATCTCAAGGGGCTAGCGAGGGGAATCCGAAGTAATGAATAAGAAATAGCTAATTACAAGAAGATACGCACCTAGCGAGGGGAATCCGAAGAGAAGAAACTCTGAGGATTCCCACGCTAGGTCGTGGGTATAAGTGGCTACTGACTAGTAGCACATGACCGGAGTGATCGGCAGATGTCTCGGGCTTGATCGCAGACTTGATGCCATTGTGTAAGCGACCTTTGGGGATCCATAGGTGGATTACGTAAATTGGGCTGGTCGACCGGGCGCCGGGTGCTGGATGACCGGGGCCGGGTGCCGGGTGACCGGGGTCGGGCGGAGGTTCCCCTGACATCACCCCCCCCTTGGAATGCGGCGACTTGACGCATATGCCGGAGGGAATGAACGTGGACGGAGGGGTCGCGGAATGGGAGGGAGTCGAAAGCGGCGTGGGCGATGATCCGAGGTTTTGAGGGGTACTTCCGGTAAAACTCGGTGATGGCCTCGTCGGCGAATACATCGGAGTGCTTCACCCATTGGTTGTGCGACTCGTCATACCCTTTAAACCGGACCATGTACCAGAGGGATTTATACCAGATCTTCGCGTCGAGGATCTCTTTGACCTCCCACTCGGGTGCATCGCCAGGGACGTCCGGTAGGACCGGAGCCGGTTCGTCATAACCCGGGCGGCCCTCGAAGGGGTCATCTTCCGCGAGCTGCAACTTCACGACCGGGAACACCGGGTGGAGCCGGGAGAGACGAGGTGGCAGTTCCAGTTTGGACGCACCTCAGCCGACGACCTTGGTGACTTTAAAAGGGCCTAGGCGTCGGTGAGAGAGCTCGGAGACGGCCGGGTCGTTTGGATGTCGGAGGCATTGAGCCAGACCCGGTCGCCGACTTTGATGTCCGGCGCAGGCGTGCGTCGGCGGTTGTAGTACCGCTTGTACTCCTCCTTTGCTTTTACGAGGGCGGCCTTCGCCTCAGAGACCCCGGAAGCGATCCGGTCGTGAAATTCGTTAACCGACTCTACCTTCGAACGCGCCCGTTCGGCTCGAACCCCATCCAGGGGAGCCGGCCAGTGTCCGTCATGAACAGAACCTGTTGCGTCGAAGAGTGGATGTGGTTGTTGTATGAGAATTCGGCGGCCAGAAGGAGCTCGTCCCAGTCATCCTGCTTGTAGTTAGTGAAAAGCCAGATGAACTGCTCCATCTCCTGGTTGACGCGTTCGGTCTGACCGTTGGTCTGCGGGTGGTAGGCCGTAGAGGTGGCCGGTTTGATCCCGATAAGGCGCCAAAGCTCGGTTGTGAACTCGGCGACGAACTGGGGGCCACGGTCGGAGATGTACTTCTCGGGAGTGCCATGGAGCTTCCAGACGTTCCGGTAATACAACTGGGCAGCTCCGACAGCATCCAACCGGGTCGTACATCCATAAAGTGAGCACGTTTACCCAGGATGTCTACGACAACCATGACCAGTCATAGCCGTGGGCTTCTGGGAGCTCGACTACAAAGTCACCGAGACCGTGCTCCAACGCTCCTCCGGAATCTCGGTCGGGTGAAGCTCGCCAACCGGAAGCTTCCGGAGAGCCTTGGTGCGGCAGCACAGGTCGCAGGTTGCCACGTACCGGCCGACGTGTCGGACATCTGGGGCCACCAGTAGTTCCGGGAGACTAGCTCCAACGTCTTGAAGCAGCCGGCATGCCCAGCAACCCAGGTGTCGTGATGCTGCTCCTAGGATCCGACGGCGAAGGTCTTTGTCCCGAGGGACAACAATCTTGCCGCGGAAATAAGCAGCCCGCCTTCGACGTGCCATTCGGCCGACCGAGTGGACCGGGTCCTCGGGCTTTAAGGAGGTCCCGAGCTGCAGAGCCACGGGTTCCTCAGGTCCGGTTCACCGGCGAGCGCCTCTCAGACGTCCCGCAGAAGGGGACTTCCAGGCCGGCTACCACGATGCCCTCCAACGCACGGATCCGGAACAGGGCGGGACTCAGGAGCGTCACATCCGTGTTGTCCGGGCCCGGTCCGTGATCCGGACGCCGGGAGAGCGCGTCTGGTTTACCCATAGAGCGCCCAGGCTTGTGGTGAAGCTCGAAATCAAACCGGGATAGTACAGGGACCACCGTGCCTGTCGCCGGTTGAGATCTTGCGACTTCCGGAAATACTCCAGGTTCTTGTGGTCGGTCCAGATCTCGATCGGATGCTGCGCGCCTTCGAGGAAGTGCCGCCATTCCTCGAGGGCCAGATGATTGCGAGCATCTCCTTGTCGTGGATCTCGTAGTTGCACTGGACCAGACTCAGGCTTTGGAGTAGAACACGACCGGATGCCACTTGCCGTCGTCGCCCTGTTGAGACAGGACAGCGCCAGTAGCATAGTCTGAGCTATCCGCTTCCAGCCGGTACGGCTTGGACTCGTCCAGTAAGACAAGGACCGGCTCCCGGGTGACCGCATCTTTGATGGCTTGGAAAGCAGTTGCCTCGAATTCGGTCCAAACCCAAGGGGCGCGCTTCCCGGTGAGGTCGAACAGCGGCCAGGCGGCATCCGAGAACGCTTTGATGAACCGCCGGTAGAAGTTTGTGAAGCTGAGGAACTGCTGCACGTCCTTCTTGCACTCCGGCATCGGCCAGTTAGTGACACCGGCAACCTTGACCGGGTCCATCTCCACGTGATTGTGAGAGACAATAACCCCCAGGTACTCGATCAACGTCTTTTCGAACTCGCACTTCTCCGGGCGCAGGAAAAGCTTGTGCTCCCGGAGCCAGCGGAGAACCTCCCGGACGATCTCTCAGTGCCGAGTAAGGTCCGAGTGTGCGATGAGGATGTCGTCGAGGTATACCATGACGTCTCCGGACAGGATGAGGTCTTGGAAGATGTCGTTCATCATCGTCTGGAAGGTTGCAGGGGAGTTGGTCAAGCCGAAGTACATCACCAAAGGTTCAAAAAGGCCCCGATTCATCCGGAAAGCGGCCTTCCACTCGTCGCCTTCCCAGATGCGGACGTTATTAAAACCCCACCGGACGTCGAGTTTCGTGAAGAACCGGGCTCCTTTCAAACGATTAATGAGGTCGTTGATCAGAGGGATCGGGTACCAGTTCTTCACGGTCATCGCGTTGAGCGCCCGGTAATCCTGCACGAACTGGAGAGCACCGTCTTTCTTTTTGACGGAGAAGACGGGCAAAGCCATTGGTGACTTTGACGGCCGGATCCGGCCGGTCGCCAATCCCTCCTCGATGAACGCGTTGAGCTCGCGTTGCTCGAGGGGCGAGATCAGGTAGACCTTACAGTTGGCCGGTTTCGCATCTGGGACGAGTTCGATGGCATGGTCCCACGACCGACGATCCGGTAGTGAATTGAAGGCCTCTCGGTTGAAGACATCCTCGAAGTCACGCACCCACTCAGGAAGTTCATCCTTACCGGGTGCGGAGTTCTTGGCGAAGGCTTTGGCTAGCCGCTGCGAGACGGTGCTGGTTGCCCAGATGTCTTCCGGGGGGGAGAACTGGGTGTAAAAGACCCAGTCTCCATCCTCGAGAGGGTTGTCTTCGTCGTCCGAGTCATCGGAGTCGTCTAGCAGGAGTTCGGGCAGGTCCTCCCCGAACTTGTCATCATCATCCTCGCCGAGCCGGTTGTCGGTGTCAATGGCGCAAATAGTCGGAACTGGTCCAGCTCGGAGCTGCCGGACGATGCGGGTGATAGTTTTCGCTTGCTTACGCTTGGCTCTGGCCTCATCGACGCAGGTCGTGCAACCGGACGGGCATCGGCTCATCTTGACCTCCCGGGTATCCCAGTTGATCTCGGGGTTATGCTTCCGGAGCCAGGAATACCCGAGGATAAGCTTTTGCTTACCGAGCCCAGTTACAGCGAGTTGGACTCATTCGCTATGACCCTTGTAACGGAGGACCAGAGTCGCGACATCTCGGATGAAGCTGGCTTCGTTGGGGGAGCTGTCTACATTGAACACTGGAATGGGTTGCGAGAGCCGGCGAACCGGATCCCGCTCGCCTTAACGTACTCGGAGTCAATGAAGTCGGAGGTTGCTCCACAGTCGACAAGCCCATCGAGCGAGAGCTTCACAGCATTGTCGGTCGACTCAATCTCCAACGGAAGGTGGAGGGAGTTAGCACCAGACGTCGCGGCGACCGTATAGCGCTTAGGAAGTTTGCGCTCCCAAGCAGACTTACGGGGGGACGGGTGGTCAGTCCGGCCGGCAGATGGGTGACCGGTCTAGCCGGCGGGGGAGCCGAAGCGACCGGTTGGCTGTCCGGTTGGGGGGTGCGTCTATCGTTTCGGTCGATGCAAGAGGTATATTGTCTGACTCGTTACATAAAATGTCGAAACGATTAGGGGACGTGATCGAGGGTGCACTGCTCACTCACCGCGGAGGGGAAAATCCTCTAGGCGGGGTCGTCAGTGAGGGCCTCGGTCGTGGCCATGCAGGCCACGAGTTCCTCCAACATCTCTCCTCCGAGCTGGCAGATCACCTCGTCGAGCACGTGGTTGTCCAGACGTCGGCCGGTGCCGGGCAATCTCGGGCGAAGTGATTGGCATCTCCGCAGCGGAAACAGCCACGGCGTGGCACATGGCGTGCACGGGTGCGGTCTACGTCCATGGGGACCGGAGCCGGGAGGGGCGGGGCAGCGGACCCTCGGCGCGGGTGCGGCAACGGTGCCTGGCGTGGATTGGTTGGTTCGGGGGTGGGCCGGCAGAACCGGGTGACGTCCGGACCCCCGGCGTTCCAAGCTCGGAGGTGCGACTCGTACTGCCGGTGGGCCCGGGCGCGCCAGGCTGCGTAGTCCCTGAGGCTGGGCGGGTCGCTAGAGCCGGTGATGGCGAGGTTGATCGCCGGGTCAAGGCCGGTCCGATACTTTGTGACCTTGACAAGTTCGTCTTCGAAGCCGGCGAGGTCGACCAAGTCCTCGAACTCGTCCGTGTACCGGAATACGTCCCGGTTGCCCATATGGTAGGCGCGAGACTCGAGTTTGTGCAAGGCGTGGTCCTGCTCGTTCTCCTTGACGAAACGGAGTCGGAACTCCTTGACAAACATCTCCCAGGTCGGAAATGGAAATTCCGCCTTGGCTGACTGGCGCTCAGCCCAACGTTGCGCCGCATCTTTGGCCATGAACGACATGGCGTACCGGACAACCTTTTCCTCGGAAAGTTCTCCGTTCTCTACGAAAGCCTCTGGGACGAGCCGGGCATACAACTGGACAGCGTGGAGAAACGCCCGGCCCTGCGTCCGGTCACCGTCGAAGACAAACGGGGGGTTCGGCCAAAGGACCGATTTTGTGCCGGACCCGCCGGTTGTGGTGTACTGCGTGAATAGTCCTGGACCCGGTTCCGGAGCCGTTTCGGCAAGGGATAGGGCAGGCGAGATTGCGCATTGCTGTTTTTCGAGTATTTTAGTGAGACTGGCTAAGGTGGCCTCGATCCGGTCCATCCGGGCATCGGCGGCTGCTGCGTCAGCGCCGGACATGGTAGAATCGGGGACAGGGGAGGAGGGGATAAAATTGGAAGTTGGGGTGGTGGGAGCACTGCCACTATGATCTGAACCTTCCAAGCCAAACTTCCCAATTTTGTCCAGTTAATCCCTAGAGGGAGTTTCTTCTGCTGTAAGGACAACCTCTAGACCCGAGAATCTCAAGGGGCTAGCGAGGGGAATCCGAAGTAATGAATAAGAAATAGCTAAATACAAGAAGATACGCACCTAGCGAGGGGAATCCGAAGAGAAGAAACTCTGAGGATTCCCACGCTAGGTCGTGGGTATAAGTGGCTACTGACTAGTAGCACATGACCGGAGTGATCGGCAGATGTCTCGGGCTTGATCGCAGACTTGATGCCATTGTGTAAGCGACCTTTGGGGATCCATAGGTGGATTACGTAAATTGGGCTGGTCGACCGGGCGCCGGGTGCCGGATGACCGGGGCCGGGTGCCGGGTGACCGGGGTCGGCGGAGGTTCCCCTGACAGTATATGCCGACATGAAGTCCTCCTGTACTGCTGACGTACCTGGGGTTGAACTCAGGTAGGGTCTTGTTTATTAGCCTCGTTTATAAACCGGTTTATAAACCAATTTATAAGTGTGTCGGACGAAAAGGCCTGTTTTTAAATGATGTGGGAATTTCTGGAAGGTGGGTGAGGCCAGAAAAAATGGGATTAAATATCACATTCTGCCCAGCAGGTTGCCTTATTGTGCGGTAATTGCGGTTCAAAGAAGATGTTCAGAAGTGAAAACCACCTTGTCCACGCAAAAGCGCCATCTGTGACATCAAAGCCCATGTAGAGCGGCTAGGAAATCTTGAGTCGGTGCATTTCTGAACAATTTTTTTTAGCGAGGAGATGAGGAATGCTTTGCAATTGTTTCCCCTTACTGTCTGGGGGCAAAAAATCTGCTTTGAACCACTTTCCAGCCCCTTTGGAAGCAATTTTGGTGGGTGGTTTATAAACACATTTATTAACGGCCTGTTTATAAACCAAACTCAAAAAACCGTTTATAATGCCCTCAAGACTAATAAACAAGACCCTAGGTTGAAGAGAGGCGTCACGGACAGCCGAAACTGTGGAGGTTGACTGGTCGTAGTAGTCATGGAAAGACACCGAAGAACGTTCCCGCCCAAGATCGATATCGTCAACTGCCTATTGGCAGTGTTCACGACAACAGGACCCAGAGGTGGACGAAGAGTGATGTCGTTGGCTGCATACCAATGTTCCCAACAAGGCTGGATTGGGCTGGTCGGCAGAGAAGGAGTATCTTCCGAAAGCCTATACACCGCTATTCCGGCCGGATTCGTCAGACGAAAATGTGGTTTGTTCAGAATTTCGAACGAGCACATGGATACAATACTGTATCCTAGCACTGTCAGGAAATGAGAAAGATGCTTTGGTGGTAATTTGCAAAATGGCAGAAGAGTGTTTGTCGAGTGTGAATCTGGAAAAAATAAACTGCTTTGCTGTTCTCGTCGCCGGTCCACGTTTGAGTTGCATTGACTGTGGTACGCCGCCAGGTAACAGTTCTGGATGAAATGCTATTAAGTGTCGTACGCATCCATGAGATATCTGTCTTCTCCTTTGTCCACTCGGTCTATGTTTTGTCAGTGTTGGCAAGTATCCAGGCACCGCCCGGCAGGGCCATTCCAACGTATCAGTTAAGATTTGGTCGAGAAACAGTCAGAAAGGCAGTGCGATGGCAGTTCCAGAATAAGAAATGATGTTCCCACGCTGACATCCTGATCGGAAACCTCCCACAGTTTTTGATCGCCGGCTTGCTGTGCCTCCAAATTTGACATACGGTGCCCTCATAGGTTGTCTAACATCGTACAGGTGCCAGATCCAAGAATTTTATATTGCATAGGCTTATAGTATCCAAGTGGCTGGATACCTAGTTCGGCCGGATAGGCAGTCGCATATAGTACATACGTTTCTTGAAGCAAAACTATATAATGTCATCTGATATACCCTTTCTGTCCCTGATATCACGGTTCTGTCCTGGCCATGGCCGTCCTGTCCGGTCTTTACCAGGACTGCTCCCCGTCATCCCCAAAGCTGGGATATGGTCCTAGGAGTGTCCCTAGGGCCTTCTAGCCCCAGGAAAAATCATATCCTCACCTCGGCCTTACACCCTTTTGGGGTATAACTATGATCGGTTTCTAACAGGGGTGTCCGACATCAAAGTCCGTTGTACGGTCGAAAGGTGGGTTACTCGTCTAATCTGTGTATGTCCATTAAACACCGCAACGACTATAAGTGAACTAGACAGTGCTTCACATGTTATAACACTCATGAGCATGTTCCAATTACACTTACTCTAAAATTCAAACTTGGCGCTGCCGAACGCTGCCTGCAATCAACTGGCTCGGCTCAGAATAGTCCATATTTTGTGGGCCTCTACATAGGTTCCGACGGCCTCAAGCAGCTTCTTTGTGATGAATATTGGAGTGGTAGAACGAACTCAAAAGCAGGTACCGGTTGATTCCAAGATCCCTGAGCAATATCAAACCTAATTATAATTATGCCAGTCGCGGGGGATTGATTATACTCGCGTGGTCCAAATGTCTGAACAATGATTCGGTGTCGGAGGATATAACGATGCGCGGTGGCCAACATCCTAAAGTCACACTCAGGAGTCAACATAGGATAGCTAAGCCATTTTTAATTCTGTTTACGAGGCCGTGAGGAGTCAACCGAAGGTTGACGACGAGCGGCGTCTTCAGAATCTTCACATAGATGGTTGCCATTGTTATTCCGTGGCGAAGACACGGGTAACTGCTAGTAGAATCATACATTTTGTAGGCCTCAAATGAGTATCAAATCAAGTGGACTAGAATGTGAGTATACTTCAAGTACTTTCATGGAGTGATGACCATTTTTCGATAGCGTGCAAATTCACAACGTCGATTTTTCAGAATACGCCAAATATTTTTATTTCGGGACATTGATGTAGGGATGGTATGTTTTTTTCTGTGCGTATGAGCTTGAAATTACTGAATGTTCATGCTACAATTTTGTTTGAAGGGATCTGACCACGAAATGAGCTCAAACGGGGCTCGGCGCTTTTTTAGAGCACCACTGTACCTCTGGAGGTCCCTCAGAGCATGTGAGATGGGTAGCTCGATTGATGCATCGTTGACTTTCAAACACCCGTTAGCCCAATTCGGCAAATATTGATTGGTTAGCGGCAATATACTTCTCCCCCTGGCAACAAGGAAGAATATGCGCTGATGGTTATTTTTCTGGGACAGTAGACCAAATTCCAAGCGAAATGGGGTTTGGGATCAAGTGATTGGACCGAGCGGTTGTTGAGATCCATAAAGACCGGACACAAAGTCTGTGTCAGATGGACCGGAAAGTGTTGCTGGCTGGACCAGATTTTGATATCCGCTGGACAGAATCACCATTCTGGGAGGACAGGAACAGAAGCATATAGCGCTTTCGGGACTGTCCAGGTGCATGGAAACATATAGTTCGAGGATCTTGCCTGTGATGGGTATGCAGATTGAAACAACTATTGGCCCGATTGGGCTATTATTGTTGATCTACCGAAAATGTGCCTCTTCTTGAGCAGTAAGTAAAGGTATCAACTGATGGTTATTTTTCTGGGACAGTGGACCAAATTCCGAGCAAAATGAGCTTTGGGATCAGGTGATTTGACCGAATGGTTATTGAGATCCATAAAGACCGGACACAAAGTCTGTTGGCTCGGCGAGTTGGAGACTTGGAGTGACTGCCGCAGCAAGAACACAGATGTCGCACCAAGGGCAGCCAGAGTCATGGGAGGAGTTTCTGGCAGTAGGTCAAATATGAAAGTCGTAAGAGAGTTGTCGAAAGGTGAGACAATGGTGGCAGAGAGGAAGATGTGGCTGATGCGATCCAATGCTTCGGATATTTTGGGACGCGGGCCGAATGCCGACATTGATTGCTGGTGCAACGCCAGTGCAACGCCGTGGCAAGTGTCAGTCACACGCCCTTCAAACGCCTTGAATCCACGCCCACGGCTCTTGCCCGCAGTGTCAGAATCCATAATCCAAAGCTGAGCTGCTGGAAACAGAATTTCCATGCGGATTCTTGTGTTCGCGCCAAAAGACCCAGTCTGAATGCCGCGGCAGAACGCGCGCATATTACAACTAAGTCGGAAACGATTGAATTTTCCGAATGCAGCACAGTTCGGGCCGAGTACAGCCAGCTCCAACAAGTTCAGATTTAGGGACACGAGCTCGTTTTACTCGTACTCCCTCGAGATCCGCACAAATGAAATTTCCAGCACCGTATCCTTCAATAAATCTTTGCCATACAACGCAGAGTACGAACGCAGAAGCGTGATTCTTTAAGTTGTGGCCAAGCCGCGATTTTTCATTTCAGCTCCCTTCCAGAAATCTCTTGCTGCTCTGTTGCAGTGTTGCTGCTCTCCGGAGTCTGGAAGATCTCAGCTCCTCTTCCATAGATTCCTGCAAATCTTGCCATCTTCTCAACCGCATTCCATATTGTCGCACCCTATCTCGGAATAACCCCACTCCGGTACCATTCTCCTGTATCGATTTTAGTGCAGGCATCCTCTTTAGTTGTCCGAATCTCCATCCTACTCAACCACACAGTCTAGTCAAAGGTCAACGCGGAGCAGCAGCATTCATCGCTCCAAACGAAATTAAAAGTCTCGTGCTGCCTCAATTTCACGGTCTCGAGGTGTGGACATGGAGAGGCAATCACGTCGAGGAAGCTCGGACACTGTCTCAATGATCAAATTTCAAATCGGACTAACGTTGAGTTCCGGGAAAAATACTGGTACTATGCGCGACAGGCTACAGTTGTCCGAGAAATCAACATCAAGAATATGCATCACTGAGGTCAAAGAGCCATTTTGACCCCTCACAGTGCAGAGACAAGCACTCTGTTATTCGCAGTTACGACAGTGTCTGGGGTAGGAAGTGGCAATCAGTCAGTGTCGTTGAGGGACAAGTGTATATTATGCTGGAAATGGAAATCTGTATGCCCAAGTTGAGCTGGCTGCCCACGGTGATCTTACTGATAGATGGACACTGTGCTTTGAGAGCAATCCATCCAAGCTGATCTGTGTGCATTCACCTGAAACTAAGCTCGATATTACAAAATGAATCAGTAAAATTGCATGAATGGACAGGCTGACAATTCCCAGAAAACTAATTATAATATACTAATATCAGACTCCAATGTGAATGAATGGTACCCATCGTTCATAAGGAACCTTTCTGCTCTTCAACTCTTTGACTGCAAGCTGCAAAGCTTTGGCTGCATCGGTATGGGTGGGCTTTTGTCCCTCGCGAAACAGATGGGAGTATACAAGCTCTGCAACAGTTGGGCCATCGCTGTCATTCATGGACCACATCGTTGCAATTGCACTTTGGAAACCTGCAGTAATGAATCCACCACCCAGATGAAACGATTCATTCACCAGTTTGGCATCTCCCATGGCTGTCTGACATGCAGCAAGAAAAACAAACTGTGCATTGGGCAGAGGCATGCGAAGAATTGTGTCCAACTCCAACTTGTCTCCGTAAAGCTGGAGATGGCTTTGTGTGGGGAACTCAAGATTTTGATATCCATGGCAAGCCAAATGAACCCAGGAGCAATCTTGGAGTTGCAATTTCACAGCATTTACTGTTGCCTGATCTCCCAGAAGGCAGTGGATATTGTAGTCTTTGGCAATGGAGACGATTTTGTTAACTTCCAGCTCTACGCCTTTGAGGGAGTTACTTCTGTTGGAATCAGTGTGTGTAACGCCAACAACCGCAAATTTGGGTGCAGTGCTGGATGATTTTTTAGCATATGCATCAAGGAGAGATCCTAGAGTTGCTGTGTATGAATGGATGAATTCATCTGTAGGTGGGCTTGCATGCAATGGCAGTCCTGCAAATGCACCTGTTGGCAGCCACCAGAGCCTGCCATTTGAAATACCCTGCTAAAGCACAAGATTAGTTGCGAAAGAAGGAACCACATATGATTTTTCACTGACTGATTTTAAAACTGTATAGACTGGGCCTGTGACATTAACCCAGAGCCAGTTCAACAGATCTCGAAAATATTCCTGAGTTGATTTGTGTGCAAATTGTTCACACCAGGCAAAGAGTCTGGAGGATGAGGATTGGCCTCGGTTTCGAACATTGCAGTACCGAAGCAAGTCTGTCAGCATGTCTCGTTGTGATTTGAGCAAGTCTAGTGTGACAGTTGGGAGTGGAACATGGACTGGGTCTGAAGTTGGATTAGGGAGGATTATAACATCACAATGAGCTTTGTGACTGGTCAGGATTATGACAGGTCCTCCTTGTGCTGCATGACAAAGAACATTGTGGGATTTCGGAAGAAGGAAATATTCGAAGCCTGGCTGTTTGCGAATGTCATCCAGCAATTTCTTTCTGTCTTCAACAATGCTAATTGGAGAATCAGAGAATGTTCCGCTGTAAAGTTTTGAAGATAGGTCTATGAGTTTCCTCGCCTGATCAGGCAGGAGTGCATCAACATCTGTCTTCAGTTGGAGCATTTGTTGAAAGATAGTGGCAAGACCTTGCTCAAGAAGTTCCACAGCAACATGAAATTCAGTGAGCTCAATGCATGTTCGCACAGCAGTTGAGGTTGCACCTGAAATATCAAGCCTGTGAATGGCATCATGGCGCACAGGGATGGAATGCCCAATCCACAGTATTTCAGGGAGTAGATTAAAGGCCGCATTGAATGCATGGATACAATTATCTCGCTGAAATTGTGCAGCAAAATTTGCCCAAGAGAGAGCCTGTTGCCATGATACTTCAGGGTGAGAACTAGGAAGCTTAAAGGACTCATTAACATGGGTCTGAATGGCTGAAAGGTCCTCCAGGCCTCTGAGCCTCAGATATCGATCTGTAAATGCCACAGCAAGAGCTTCCAATCGGCCTGCTCGAGCGGGATGTCCAGGTGGAGTCAGGTCTACTGCCTCCTGGGTGCTCTTCAGTGCAGCTTCCAGGTCCTTCAGCTCACCCAGCCTCTATATCGATCTGAGAATGCACTGCAAGATGTTGCAGTCTTCTGCTCGATCAGAATGCCAGGTGGAGTCAGGTCTACTGCCTCCTGATCTGTTTGCCAGTGCAGCTTCCAGGTCCTTCAGCTCACCCAGCCTCCGATATCGATCTGTGAATGACAGTGCAAGACCTTGCAGTCGGCCTGCTCGATCAGGTGGCCAGGTGGAGTCAGGTCAACTGCCTCCTGAGCTGTTTGCAGTGCAGCTTCCAGGTCCTTCAGCTCACCCAGCCTCCGATATCGATCTGTGAACGACACTGCAAGACCTCGCAGTCGGCTGCTCGATCAGGATGGCCAGGTGGAGTCAGGTCACTGCCTCCTGATCTGTTTGCAGTGCAGCTTCCAGTCTTCAGCTCACCCAGCCTCTTATATTGATCTGTGATGACACTGCAAGATTGCAGTCGGCCTGCTCGATCAGGATGTCCAGGTGGAGTCAGGTCTACTGCCTCCTGGCTGTTCTTCAGTGCAGCTTCCAGGTCCTTCAGCTCACCCAGCCTCTGATATCGATCTGAGAATGACACTGCAAGACCTTGCAGTCGGCCTGCTCGATCAGGATGTCCAGGTGGAGTCAGTCTACTGCCTCCTGATCTGTTTGCAGTGCAGCTTCCAGGTCCTTCAGCTCACCCAGCCTCGATATCGATCTTGAAAACACTGCAAGACCTTGCAGTCGGCCTGCTCGATCAGGATGGCCACGTGAAGTCAGGTTGACTGCCTCCTGGTTGTTTGCAGTGCAGCTTCCAGGTCCTCAGCTCACCCAGCCTCTGATATCGACCTGAGAATGACACTGCAAGACTGTGCATTGGCCTGCTGATCAGGATGTCCAGGTGGAGTCAGGTCTACTGCCTCCTGGTTGTTCTTCAGTGCAGCTTCCAGGTCCTTCAGCTCACCCAGCCTCTGATATCGATGTTGAACGACACTGCAAGACCTCGCAGTCGGTGCTCGATCAGGATGTCCAGGTGGAGTCAGGTTGACTGCCTCCTGGTTGTTTTCAGTGCAGCTTCCAGTCCTTCAGCTCACCCAGCCTCTATATCGATCTTGAACGACACTGCAAGACCTTGCAGTCGGCCTGCTCGATCAGGATGGCCAGGTGGAGTCAGGTCACGCCTCCTGATTGTTTGCAGTGCAGCTTCCAGGTCCTTCAGCTCACCCAGCCTCTGATATCGATCTGTGAACGACACTGCAAGACCTTGCAGTCGGCCTGCTCGTCAGGATGTCCAGGTGGAGTCAGGTCTACTGCCTCCTGATCTATTTGCAGTGCAGCTTCCAGGTCCTTCAGCTCACCCAGCCTCCGATATTGATTTTGAACGACACTGCAAGACCTTGCAGTCGGCCTGCTCGATCAGGATGGCCAGGTGAGTCAGGTCACTGCCTCCTGGTTGTTCTTCAGCGCAGCTTCCAGGTCCTTCAGCTCACCCAGCCTCTGATATCGATCTGTGAACGACACTGCAAGAGCTTGCAGTTGGCCTGCTTGATCAGGATGGCCAGGTGAAGTCAGGTCAACTGCCTCCTGGTTGTTCTTCAGCGCAGCTTCCAGGTCCTTCAGCTCACCCAGCCTCTGATATCGACCTGAGAATGACACTGCAAGACTGTGCAATTGGCGTGCTCGATTGGGATGGTCAGGTGGAGTCAGGTCTACTGCCTCCTGGTTGTTCTTCAGTGCAGCTTCTAGGTCCTTCAGCTCACCCAGCCTCTGATATCGGTCTGAGAATGACAATGCAAGGCATTGCAGTTGGGCTGCTCGATCAGGATGCCCAGGTGGAGTGAGTTCTACTGCCTCCTGATCTGTTTGCAGTGCAGCCTCGAGGTCCTTGAGCTCACCCAGCCTCCGATATCGATCTGAGAATGACACTGCAAGGCCTTGCAGTCGGCCTGCTCGATTAGGATGTCTAGGTGGAGTGAGGTCTACTGCCTCCTGATCTGTTTGCAGTGCAGCTTCTAGGTCCTTCAGTTCACCCAGCCTCTTATATCGATCTGAGAATGACATTGCAAGACCGTGCAATTGGCCTGCCCGATCAGGATGGCCAGGTGGAGTCAGGTCTACTGCCTCCTGGTTGTTCTTCAGTGCAGCTTCCAGGTCCTTCAGGTCGTCCAGCCTCCTATATTGATGTTTGAACGACACTGCAAGGCCTTGCAGTCGTCCTGCTCGATCAGGATGTCCAGGTGGAGTCAGTTCTACTGCCTCCTGATCTGTTTGCAGTGCAGCTTCCAGGTCCTTCAGCTCACCCAGCCTCCGATATTGATCTTTGAACGACACTGCAAGACTTTGCAGTCGGCCTGCTCGATTGGGATGGTCAGGTGGAGTGAGGTCTATTGCCTCCTGGTTGTTCTTCAGTGCAGCTTCCAGGTCCTTCAGGTCGCCCAGCCTCCTATATCGATCTGAGAATGACACTGCAAGACCTTGCAGCTGGCCTGCTCGATCAGGATGTCCAGGTAGAGTCAGGTCTACTGCGTCCTGGTTGTTCTTCAGTGCAGCTTCCAGGTCCTTCAGCTCACCCAGCCTCCGAGATCGATCTTTGAATGACACTGCAAGACCTTGCAGTCTACCTGCTCGATCGGAATGGCCAGGTGGAGTCAGGTCTACTGCGTCCTGGTTGTTCTTCAGTGCAGCTTCCAGGTCCTTCAGCTCACCCAGCCTCTGATATCGATCTGTGAACGACACTGCAAGAGCTTGCAGTCGGCCTGCTTGATCAGGATGGCCAGGTGGAGTGAGGTCTACTGCCTCCTGGTTGTTCTTCTGCGCACCTTCCAGGTCCTTCAGGTTACCCAGCCTTTGATAACGATCTGTAAGTGCCACACCCAAGTTTTGTAATACATCAGCTCGATCAGAGTGTCCCTGTGGGGTTAGATCCAGTGCCACCTGAAAGTGCTTCACCGAGGCCTCAAGGTTGTTCAAGTGGCCTGACTCCCTATATCTCTGTCCAAAAGCTCTGCCTAACCAGCACTGATATTGTGGCATATCTAGATTCTCTTGAGCAGTCTTTTCTATAAGGTCTTGCACTGCTGCGATGTCTTCTGGACTTCTCCAATCCTGCAAAATCATTCCATCTTTCCAGTAACAAATTCCTTTTGTGCACTCACCAGATCCTTGAAATTCTGTGCTTGATTACCGCCAGAGCCAGAGTCCTACAAAGGGCTTTAGCTTCTTAATATGAATGGAATTCATTTTTAGTCACAAAATCTTCGGAATTTTGGTATTCAGACTCTAGGTCTGAAAGTGACACATCTTGAGAGTTGGGTTGAGACATGCTTAAATCTGGTTCCTGTTTTTAATTCAATATTTTTGCTATATATTCTTCACTTCAGAAACCCACCATATTTCTAGCCACATTCTGCTGAGAGACTGACTGCCCTTCGATGTCCTCAGAAGGGACATTTGTTGTGTCCTGCCTCCAGTCAATCAGGTTGGAATAGAATTGTAAGGCATTTCCTCACAGTTTCTGTGTTTGCCATTTATCAGCTGCTGGATAGTAAGATGGGGGTATGATAGAACAGATGCTGATGATAGACTTCAGTTATACAAAACCCTTAGCGCCGGAGTGTCAGATCCCAGATGACGTGAATTGATAAATGAATTCATCTTTGGCCCATTTGGCGCGCCCGCACAGCCTCCTCTCACCTCCTTTCACCCCATGGGTTGGCACATTGCTCTGAGTTTCAGTAAACATTTCTTTTGGTATTGGATCTCTGTCTCTCACCGTTCCCAGCATTTGCTCCCTGCTGCACTGAGTCCGACATGCCGTCTTGGAGTACGAGTTGCATGTGCGTGCACTGCCCCGCGGCGCACTTTGTTTCCAGGTCCCGCCTTTCGTTCCTGCTTTCTGGTTACTGTTCCTGTGCCTGACAGACTTAATTCGTACCTTAATTACTCTTGACTAGTACTTATGTCCTGTAGTCAGCGAAGGATTCCCCGCGCGTTTGCAACGGGTTCACTGCTAATACTGGATTGTTCTATTGATTCCAACATGCCGCCCCGACTCTCATCATAGCTTAATGTCCGACATTGGCGGTTTCTTTCCACCGCGTCCAGCCGCGGCTGGAAGCTGTTCACCTGCCAAGAAACTTCGTGCCGATGCACACACTCGCCTCGCACGCCGAGAGAGACTTTTAAATAAAGATTAATGTTTAAATTATTCCAGTACATGCATACTGGAAACCGCAGGCCGGAGTTCAACCGATTTGAATCGCAACAAATCACCGGCGTTGCAGTCTGGCCTATGTAATTGCAGGTGCGAAATTCAACCCAACGATAGTCTCCGGCAGCGTATCCGTGGATCAGATAATCCCACAGCAGCTGTAAGGCTTGAACTTAAGGTATATAATCAGGGCCAAGGGGGATTCATCCAGGCTGAGAACTGCGCATATAAAATGACTGTCGAAAAAATGCACGACGAGAAGCTGGAGAATATTACTTAATGAATCCAGAGGCCATTGTGCAACACCCGGGTGGGCCGCGGCGTATACAATATACGACAAGAAACAACTTGAACCCCCGTTTTCACTGGGTGGATCCAGCTCGATTCCGTATATGGCGCGAGTGTAATAATTCCTTCCTTTCATAAAAAGATGGCGGCCGTTGACGTAGATACCGACTCATGGGATTTTAATTTCTCGCACTCGCCGAAATACGACCACAGGAGACGCGTACTCGCCTCACGATGGCATCATGATCACCGTAGGGACTTTGGTATTTGGCTGATGACCATGACCGGACTCCTACTATCGGGCATCTAGGAGGCTCCCATGCACCCAGTATTCAAGGCCTCGAACGGGAATCCCTGCGGCAACTTCTCGAGACTTGCCAATTTTCAATGGAGTTCCAGAATTGCTGGATTCCGCCGTGATACCATGTCTTTCAAGTTCAATTTAATATGTATGCAGAACGGCTGGAGGTTAAAAGTGATGTAAATGTACTCACTCATTCGTACATTCGGCGAGCAGGCACACCGATTAAATACCGCACTCTGCCCTACCCGGCTCTCCTTCTTTCTATCCTCGCTCAGCGAAAACGACTCGAGGGTCGTGAACGCGGGACCGGCGATGCTGCAAATTCAACTCAAACAACTGCGAAGTGAAGCAACAATAGGTGGGTCGCTGTGGTTTTTATGGCATTCTCGGCTTTGTATCAGTGGGCGGCCGGGCGTAGACACACACTCTCGTATTGGAATTTTGAACTCAAGTAAGAGTGTCCGCGTTCGTTCCCCTCTCGCCCTAATCCAACTGTGATTACATTGCTTTCAGCATCGCCAATAAAGTATCAAGCCCCACAACTGCATCCGATTTTTCCTCAAGCAATAATACAGAACGGTCCGTGCCTCCGTTATTTATCAACCCTGCCACGACCACGGTTGAAATGCA